>VWZO01041627.1:78094-96015 GCA_013396975.1 Bucco capensis
TCCTGCTCTGGCAGGGGGGTTGCACTAGATGAGCTTTCTAGGGCACTTCCAACCCCTGACATACTGGGATACTGTGACACTGTGAACGTTAGTAATAAAAGGCCAGAGACTGATATATGCTTCCTGGAGGAATAAAAACAGAAAGAAATGTAAAGTTAATTAGAGCAAATCACTTTAGACACTGTATGTGGCACTGGGATGAAGTTCTAAACCTGTGAATGGGCTGTATTCTCAGAATGGATCCCATTTATATAGTATATCAACAGTTACACAGAAAAAAACAGGTTAATAAAATATGCAATTAGACTCCAGGACACATGGAATATTTAAGCCTAAATCTGGGAAAGAATTAAAGCCATATCTTTCTTGTATGTACAGGTCTTTTCTCCAGGATCATTTTTGTAAGCCAAAGACAGATGTTTTTAAATCAAATCCACAGAGAAAAATTCATGGAAGGCAGATATCACATTCACTTCCATCCGATAATCCGATCAGGAAGCCTCAGAATGCAATATATGCTCACTTAATCAAATAAACATTTGTACTAAGATAAATCTCAAATTATTATCACATCTGGAACACACTGAAAGAAAAAAAGGAAGTAACAATGAAGTAAAACTCTTGATGCAAACACTAACAGGAAAAATAATCAGCAAACCTCTACCTTTTAATTAAAAACAAAATTATCCCACACTAAATACTACAGTTTTCCAGTTTCAGTTAGTCTGTACTAAAACACATCTGAGGGCTTTATCTGCACAGGAAGAACAAGTCCTAAATGTGTTTTGGAAAGGTTTCCTGTAAGACTTCCCTCAACTTTTGGAAGTCTTCCAGAAAGCAAGAAAAAGAGCATATGTTTGATTTCCAGAGAGAAACACTCAGAGAGGCAGTAAGCACAAAGATGACTTAAAGGGAGAAAGGAAGTTTCATTTTTGCACAAAGGTTGTTTTGAAACAGTCTTCAGTTAGAAGTTTTGACAAATAACTAAAAATTAAAGATATCTTTTAAATGAGACACACTAATTGCCAAGAAGATAAAATGAAAAGTAATAATCTAGATCCCCATAATGATCATTCTTTGTAAGAAACATTCAATCCCATGTGACATGAGTTTACTTTTCAGTGGGTTCTTACAGCTTCAAACAGGAATCTTTTAGAGGTAAAGATCAAATATTACTAGAGAACTTCATTTTTTTTTTTAGTGCTTATTATTCTACATGAAAGCCCAAATCATAAAGCATTTCAACTGCTCTGCAATGTGACATTGTGACTTTGTGTTATTTAATGCCTTGATTCAAGGAGATCTTTTTGATCATCAGCATAATTATAACACATTATATTCTGTAGAGTTCAGAAGGACTTGGGATTCACTTATTATGTGTATCATAAAATTATATGTGTATCAATTTTATTACTGAGGGAGTGATCCATGCAGTAACAAGCCCTCCTTGTAGTTTCCTTAAGTTAAGGAAGCCTGATATGAGAGATTAGCCCTCTTCCTTTTGCTTGGAACATAAGCTTTGCAAGTAGCAAACCAAAGATATACTTGAGTAAAATCAAAATCTCTTTTCCAGTGACATCTTGAGTATGAGCACAATCTTTAAAGAAAAAACTATCAGCTATCTTTGCTATGTCTTTTGGACAAGATAGGGCTCTTGTGGCAGATAATGGTTTCCTTCCTCCAGTGCTGAACTGCTCTAAACATTCTCCAGGATGATTCTCCCATCTTGAACTTCCCTTTTAGCTAAGTTTATTTGCTTTGCATCAAGAGATGGTGACAGTTTGCAGCTCTGGCTCCAGAAATCCAGATGGTTCAATGAAAGTGAAGGATAATACCATATGCATCTTCACAGTAAAAATTAATCTTAACCAAAAAAAAAAAACCCACACCAAACAAAAAACCTCNACTTAGGGGGTTGTTTTTTTTACCTTCAGTACAAAAAAGGAACAGCTTAATGTCAGGTCAAATTCATAATTCAAACTGAAAGGGACAGTAAACAAGAAGAGTTATGCTACTTCTCTCTTAAGGGGACTGTAAATAGGAAGAGAATAGGTCAGGTAAAAACATAGAAGATGCAAAAGAAAAAGGCAATGTATGATGCAAAGAAGGAAAAAACTTTTTTCCTTTGAGGGTGCCAGAGCACTGAAAGAGGTTATGGAGTCTCCTTCTCTGGAGATATTCAAAACTCACCTGGATGCATTCCTCTGCAACCTGATCCAGGTGAACTTGCTTTAGCAGGGGGGTTGGACTGGATGATCCCCAGAGGTCCCTTCCAACCTCTACCATTCTGTGATTCTGGGACAAAGACTAAACATAAAACATCTTTCAAGTAAGTAACTTAATCCTATTGTTTATGTGGAAAGGCAATATGAACTGTAGACCAAATGTAATGCTTTCTGACTTGTATCAAAACAGTCTAACACACTCTTCTCAGGGATTTAGAAGATAAAATTAGCATCTTCACAGTTAAATTAATCTTAACCAAAAAAAAAACCCACACCAAACAAAAAACCTCACCCACAAAACAAACAAACCAAACCAAACCCTGAAAGCTATTTCAAGCAATCATTCTTGAAGCAGTGCAACATTCACAGCAGTTACATATTCAACTGCTTTGATTTCTCCACAAGCTCTGTGCTAATTCACTCTGCTGGCATCTGCTGGGCAAAGCTGAGAGAGATTATTACCAGTGCAGTGGTACAATTAACTTCTTGCTATAGAATTGCAGTTTTCTCAGCTTTCACTTTCACCAGAGGGTTCCTAGCCCTCCTGCTTTCACTCACAAGAGAGGTCACATAGGACAGGATTATCATACGGTGACAGGTCTGAAATCTGGGCCAGGATTTAAGGCTCTAGATTTAGCCTCATGAAGAAACTATTTATTGTAGTAACACCCAAGAGGAACACAAAGTTCTAACTAATCCCTTATCTCGTCGTCGTGGCTCGGCTTGGCGAACGAAGCTCCAGGGAGGGCTCCATCCATGCTCCTCCTCAGCGCCTTTTCCAAGCACACTGATAAAAAGAGGATAGCAGATAGCACCCTCGAGCCTGCACTAGGGATTTTTTTAGGTGAGACACAGCATGTGCAGAGCTGGACCCACCCTTTAGTCCTAAGGTTCATCTGCCAGGGCCTAGCAAGCTTGGATGCTGGCAGCCAAGTCCTTAGGATGGAGGTTTAAGCTCTTAGCTGGAAGGCCTTCCAGGGCTAAAGGAGCTCCACCTGCCCGGGTTTGGAATCAGAGTTGTCCTTCTCCTAGGATGACTGCCAGAAGGCTAATGAGCTCATCCTACCCATCCAAGGATTCTAGGAACATGGGTTTCACTCCCCACACTTTCCCGTGGGCAATGAGTTTAATGCTCCCTCTGCTGTGGGCACAGTTATGGCACCAGGGGCCACAGGAGACCACAAGGGATTGTCAGACTGTGCCTAAATCCCTTATCTATCACTCTGACTTTACCACCTCTTTTCTCTGTATCTTTCTGTTGGACTACCTTAAACACAAGTATTTCTGCAGTCAGCTAACCAAAACACAACTGTGCCTCTTCAGCAGTCACCAAGAATATATTGCCTGAAGATATTACTCATTTCACTGATTTCAGACAAACTGTAAGGCCACTTTCTTAGCTCACATGATGCTTAACTCCAAGAAATGGCTCAAGTTATTTTAGAAGCAGTTTTCTCTCTGCAGTACAAGATTTCCTCAGCACCTGCAATCCTAAAAGAAGAGGAAAAAATGCTCTCAGTTACACAGCTTTGACCTCTTTACTACAGGACATGAGAATGAGTACACTTCTGCCTGCTTTCAGTAAAAACAAAATCAAAGATAACTTTGAGTGCACTTTCTCACAGCTGTAAACAAAACCCACAGAAGAGGAAATAAAGATATTTCCGGAATATGTAAATGTCAAACTCTTCAGAAACTAAGTTTTAGCTCATCTAGTCACTCCTATTTACATATATGACTAACACTTCAGAATCTTGTACAGCATTTGACCTTGAAGACATATTTCTGCAATCAACACTACAAGAAGTTAACCTTGCATACACATGAATGATGCAGTTCCCAAGAAGGAGCCCCAGATGTGGAGGGAATGCTAAAATCTCTGCCATTTATTCTGGAACAGCTGTTAGAAAAGTGAATCATCTTCCTTGTACAAAATCCTTCTGGCAATCTCAAATAGATATAGTGTTCCTTTACAGAGCTTTTTTTTCTCTTCTCTGCATTTGCAAGGCTTTTTAAATACACTGCCCTCAGCAATGCTTACAAATTAGCTGGCACTTCTCAAAATTATTGCTGTCATTTTGATTTCAGAGTGTTACTTTCCCTCTTCTATATTAATGCAAGGCTAGAGAAAATGCATTCAGTCTCAGTGTTACCCCAGTAATTCATCTAGTATTCCCATTCTCCCAGAGGAGGAACAGTACCTGTTGACTTCATAGAGGAACTACTAACACTTTCATTTTAACACTGTCTGTACATTAATATCTTTTTACACATGTCTATATACACACACAAATATATCTCCATATATATCTGTATATCTAACACACAGAATGAATCTTTTGCTCTAGAGCACCATACACTATTTGTGCCTCTACTTGAAGTTCATAACACTTAGAAAAGTTTTAAAGCATTACTCTTCAGTGCCATTCATCTGCCAGATCCTCTCTGTGAAGTTCATGGAATATGCTTATATTTGTATTAATTTCATTTCACTGAGCAGGTTTTACCTAGTCCAAGTCTAGTTTGAAATTTCACTTTTCAGTTCCTGAGGTATACCAAAATTAGGTTTGCTCTTTAATTTAAAGACTCACATATTAACTGACACATAATCTTTGACATATTATGTATCCCTAAAATTCCACATGCTCAGACAAATTTATTATGTTATCTGTCATCATTTCCTACATATTAATTTATAGAGTATCATAGAGAGAAAATGTCACAGCCACTGAAATGATTGTGATTCTATGCACTGGGCACTTCCCAAATATCATCACAGTGTCTTTAGAATCATGGGTTGGAAAAGACCTTTAAAATCATCAAGTCTACCTTTGTGACAGCACAAATTTACTTTTTCCATATGCATTTTCCTCCTCTTGTTGTTTGAGCCACTAGCATTATTACTTTATACTTGTAGAAGGGAAAATAAACCAGCTCAAACTGCCCAAAACACAAATTCCCTTTGAAAGTTACTCATCTGAAAAACAATGACAAGTTATAAGAGGATAAAAGAATATACATTGCTATTGCATTTATTGAAGAGAATGCAACAGTGAGTTCTGCCTATAAAAAAAGTTATTATGTTACAGTTTGGCCAAAACAAAAAAATGCAATCAGAAGGCCCTTTTCTAGCACTGTGTTCCTTGAAAAATCATCAAATATATCATCTGAGCAGCCTCATTGTTCTTTATCATTCCTCATTATCTCAACCATTTAAAAGAATCAAATACAGAATAAAATTTTTCCATAAAATACACAGTTTGTAGTAGCTATGTCTTACAGTATAAATATTTGTCTGTGACAGGTAGATGCTGCAAACTCTGTGCCTAAAGAAACAAGATTCATTTTGATGAGCAACAAAGAGTCTGTATATGTACTCGTATTAATAGTAAGGTTGCTTTTGACTACTAATTTCACCTCAAGTTTTCATCAAACCATACTCTGACAAGAAAATATTTCTTCAGCTTCAGGAAGAGAAATGGTTCAGTGCTCACTCCACATGCTGGAATGAAATTCAATCTTCATTTCCAAGGAGAGTTTCTTACAACATTTGACCATGAAAATACACTGGCAGCATATATTAGAATATTACAGAGTGCCAACAAAGATCTGTGGGTCTGTTTAACTAAAGATATTAGACTTTGTTAATGGCATTTTCAGTTAGTGACAGCTTGAATAGCAAAGTTGTGGGAATTTTCTGCCTCACTCCAGTGCCTCCTGCATGACATTGCTCTCTTCCTTCTAAGCAAAATCAGGCTTGCTTAGCTGTCTTGCTCTCAGTAATTTCCCTCCAGCTTCTCTTTATTTCTGGATATTTAGAGAAACATTGAGTTCAAAGCAATTTTTGGCCTATCCCAGAAAACTAAAGTTCCTCCCCTCCATATGTGTTGGGTCACAGCTTCAGAGTTGCTGTGAGAAAATGCCAAAATAAAGTGTTAAAATATTTACTTAGTGACTTGGTCACTAAGTAAATGCTGCTGCAGAGCATGAAGATTTGTTACCAGTAGCAGAAAAGATGCACAAACAGATACCATGTTCAACTTGTAAATGAAAGGCCAACATCAAACTAAATTAACAACAAATACTCTTTCCCTCTTCTCCAGAGTGCCCAGTTCTGGAAGCCAACAACGTTATAGAAGAAAGGAAAAGAGGAAGAAAGATCTGTCATAAAATGAGACAGGTGCAGATCAGCACAAAGAGTAGATTCCTACAGTAATCAATCTGGATTTTCAGTATTTATAGGGATTTGGCTTAAGGGAGCTTGATATCAAGCAGGCAATTTTATGTTAGCAAAGGTATCCTCAACAACTATTAACAATTAACACTCACAGCTATCAAACTCAGGTATAAATACATTTTACATTTTATAAACTGGAGAATAACAGTCAATATACATTTTACACTTTAAAAAATGTATTTTACAAAATATATTTTACACTTTATAAACTGGAAAATAACAGTCAATATACATTTTACACTTTAAAAAATGTATTTTACAAAATATATTTTACACTTTATAAACTGGAAAATAACAGTCAATATGCAGCATGACTAGCCTCTCGGGGAACTCAGTTACCTCTACAATTCTAACTTTGAGGAAAGATCTGGTGCTTGCAGAATCAGAATTATTGGTTTCTAATTATTTATTTCTCCCCCCACTCCCCTACTGTTTTTTGTATATTTAAAACACTCAAAACATGTGAAGTGATCTCTGATCATCCACAAAGGAAGCCTAACTACTGGAGCCTCAGTATTTGTCTGACATTCAAAAGCAGGTTTTGTAGGTGATGAGCAGTGTTTGGCACAGGATTTCAGAGTCTGTGTCCTAAAGCAGAAATGCAAACTATGGTATTAGAGAAAGAGAATGCATTTTGATTTGCAAATCTTTCCTTTACATTTAGCACATATTCACATCTCCTTAAAACTCAGAGACTGAACTACAACTATTATAATTGGAGTTGTAAGGTCTGCTACAATTGTTCAACTCGTCACTAATGCATGCATTCGGATAAAATGCTCACTGTCTAGTAATTCTTTCAAGCAGATCTTTGAAAGTGAGCTGCAGAAGAAGGGCTATGATTACACAGCTTGAAACCAATTCAGTAGCTTTGCTTATAGGGCAGCTGCCAAAACTTGACTCACTGTCAGCCTGTGACATGTCTGCTTGTATAACTTGTGTTCTTTGGCAGCATTTGAGGGCTTTGCGTATCTGTTGTTGGATACATAAAACTCTACTTACACAGCAGAAAATTAAATGGAGTGAAAAATTTGTATTCAATTAGTTTTACAACTGTGTTCATTAAATCCTGTGGAGACCAGTGTATTTTTTTAATACCCTGCAGCACCCTCTTACCTTGTGGCCAAAGAAAGGAGAAAAACTTGAAGCTAGTAAAAAGCAAATCTCTTGCCATACATCATCACACTTCAAACACATTTGTTTGCTTTTTAAGCTCAAGTTGAATGTAATACCATTCCACTATTTTCCTGCAGATTTCATATCTCCAAGAGTTGTTTCCAAACTAAATGGCTCAAGAACAACAAAAAACAGTAACTGTTTTGAGAGATCATTTGCTTTCCTTTCTCTAGCAAATGTGCAAGCTTTTTAAATCATCAACTTTTAGTCTCATGGACAGCATCTCAGTTATGGATTCAAATAGTTTCTAGTCACTGTTACCTTTTTTCTCCTAAACCAGAGGTTTATTTAGTGGAACAATAGACTCTTATCCATTTGATGACTCTTTAGGTGGTATAATACAATCCAATTTCATATCAGATTTTAAAGCTTGTCAGAGCTTGCCTAGCTGTTCCTATTTATCTTTCACTGGAAAAGAAAGGAAATGTTTTGTTTGCTTTCTTGTCCCATTTTGCCTATGAGGATTCCAATGGGCCAGGTTGAAATCCAGAATATTAATTACCTTGTAAGTTATTATGTCAACAGGAACCAGAGGAAACAGATTTTTCTGGATTTCCTGTTCTAAATGATGTGGGTTGGAGTCGATAGAACATTTGATAGTTGAGGATTGGGGCCTAAGAATCACTTCTTCCTTATAATGAAGCATTGTTTTTAATTTCATTTTCTGTTAGTGTCAGGTTGAAATTAAATTACTTTATTATTTTTCGTATTTGACCTTTTCCCACCTACAACTTCATGTTTTTACACTGTGAGGTAGAGTATCACATGGTCAAGGATAAGAAGGTGAAGAAAAGGTGGATCTATAGAGCTTGATATCACTGTATTGGATATAGAACTGAAGTGTTTCCCCCATATTTAGAGTCAGGCTGATATTGGGTTGGTTTCACTTGAATTGTGGGGAAACACAGAGAAGAACTTGAAGAGAAATTTGTCATCCACTGGCTGGAGATCAATCCAAAGCCTGGGAGATGAAGCATCAAAATTCCTAGAGGAAAAGAATATGAACCAGTTCCATTGAAGAGAATAAAGGGTAAGGCAGTGGATGTGGTTTTCCTTGACTTTAGCAAAGCTTTCCATACTGTCTCCCATGGTATCCTCATTGCCAAACTTGAGAAGTATGGATTGGGAGACTGTGCTGTGAGATGGATTGGGAACTGGCTGAAGGACAGAGCCCAGAGAGTTGTGGTCAGTAGAGCAGAGTCTAACTGGAGACCTGTGACTAGTGGTGTGCCCCAGGGCTCAGTGCTGGGGGCCAGGACTGTTCAATATATTCATTAATGATCTGGATGAAGGGGGAGAGTGTTCCCTCAGCAAGTTTGCAGATGATCCCAAGTTTGGAGCAGTGGCTGGCACACCAGGAGCTGTGCTGCCTTCCAGAGTGACCTGGACAGGCTAGAGACATGGGCAGGGAGAAACTTCATGCAATTTAACAAGGGTAAATGTAAAGCACTGCATCTGGGAAAGAACAACCCCATGGATCAGTACAGACTGGGAACTGATCTGTTGGAGAAGAGCCCTGGGGAAAAAGCTCTAGGAGTGCTGGTGGCTAGGAGGATGCCCATGAGGCAGCAATGTGCCCTTGTGGCCAAGAGGCCAATGGCATCCTAGGATGCATGAAGAGGAGCATGGCCAGCAGAGCCAGAGAGGTTCTTCTCCCCTCTCCTGTGCCCTGGGGAGGCCTCCCCTGGAATGCTGTGTCCAGTTCTGGGCCCCACAGCAGCAAGCAATGGCATAAAGACCCACTGTACAGTAGATGGTGAGGAATTTCCTTCCTTAAAGAAAGGAAGTTCTAGGCTTTGGGTCGGAAAGAAGGGCAAAATGCCTTTTCAGAGGCCAAGTTCTTGGTTTCTCTTGCAATCACTGAGTGTGGCTGCATAGTTCCCATGCCAGATACAGAAGTTTAGAAATTATACACAGAGGGAAATGGCTCAAGGATTTTCTCTCATACCAAGTAACTAATACAGTGGTGCTAAGTGTAGTAGAAAAAACCTAAACCTAAACCAAACAACAAAAAAATCAAATATTGTGAATGCTGTTACATCATAGAAAGTCTTTCCAGCATTACTAACCTGAGCTCATATCCTTTATTCTCAAGAATCCATGGCCTGTTTGGAACTAACACTCACTTGGACCTTGAATAGCTAAGTGCTGTGACTAACCTATTGTGTAGGGGTAGCAATTTTATTTTTTACCTAGTAACTGACATTCAAATATGAATTCTATTTTCTCATGAACACTAGTTGTCATACATCTATCCTACTACATTGCAAACAGATTAGGCTTCAATGTACAATACATTTTTAAAAGAAACTGATGGGAGAACAAGTTAAAAAAATATTTCTTTCTATTAATACTTAAAAGCATCTACATAATAGAGTACACCATACCTTCCCTACTGTCTTGCAAACACTTCAAGTAGCCAAGCAGGTTTCTAAAGGTCACATTGCATTATTGTGGATAGTCTCAAAAAAAAAAAAGCTGAATTGCAATGTTTCTGCTATCATGTGTGGCAATATGTAGTAACAAGCACATGACCTATACCATAGACTGAGAAAAAAATGGAACAAATGTACTCTACCGTCTGTTTCTTGTGTAAAACAAACATAACACAAGTAAGCTTACTGAAAAGCTACAGCTTTGGAGGTCGTGGTTAAACACAGTCAGGGCTGAAACTTAGGGTGACAGGTTAAAAGTGAAAAGAATATGGAATCATGAAGTCAACTATACCTATGCTGACCCTGTTCCTTCACTGCCATATGTTCATCCAACTCAGCCACATTTCAGGCTTTATCATAGAATCCTAGACTGGTTTGGGTTGGAAGGGAGCTCTGGAGCTCATCTAGTGCAACCCCCCTGCAGTGGCCAGGGACATCCCCAACTAGAGCAGCTTGCCCAGAGCCCTGGCAAGCCTCACCTGCAATGCCTCCAGGGATGGGAACTCAACCACCTCCCTGGGCAACCTGGGCCAGTGTTCCACCACCCTCATGGGGAGGAACTTCTTCCTAATGTCCAGTTTAAATCTACTCCTCTCCAATTTAAAACCATTGCCCCTTGTCCTTTCCCTGCAGGCCTTTGCAAACAGGCCCTCTGCAGCCTGCTTGGAAGTTCCCTTTAGGGACTGGAAGGTCACTAGTAGGTCCCCCTGAAGTCTTCTGTTCTCCAGGCTGAACANGGCTCCTGTCAAGCCATCTACTGATAAAGTGGCACAAGTAATCCAACAGCTTCTCAGCCATCTTTTGTACCTCACAACATGCATGCCTCAACTTGGAGAAGATTGAGCCAGCTCATTCCACTGGAGAACAGCATCAGCAGCACTTGTAGGGGATCAAGGAGGCACAAGGATGACTAGCAAGCCCACATCCTGACCACGCAGGAAGATGTTTCTAAGTACATGACCAGGCTTGCACATTCTACTTTTCTTTCCTGCAGTTGGTCTGAGGAGAAAACCCTACTGGATTAACTTTTAATAACATTTATTTTCCAAACCACAGAGGGCATCTGCCAATATAAAGCTGCTGAAAGTTTTTTGAAATTAAATTGTACCTTTAGTACAATTTTGCTTAAGAGTGTTTTTTTTTTCCTCTGCCTTTTAGCTGTCTGCTGCTAACTTATTATAAAAAATTATTTTGTTTCTCTGCATTTGTATGATATGAATCATAGGATTCCATTTAAACTTGGTTTCCAAACAATTTGTGATTTCTGGTATGCTATGAAACCATTTCTTAATAAATATGAATGTCCTCTCTCCCTAGAAACCTTACACTAGCCAATGCTACAGAGGAATATGAAAGGTTTATGATCCAAATATCAAGAGAAGATGAAGAAAACTTTTGCAAATAAAATGCCTAGTGAAATTCCTACTGTCTGGAACATTTCCATGTGACATTTATTCTCAGCAGAAACAGTATAGTGTAAAATCAGTAGGCCTAATTGAAGTTTAAATGTTTACTGCAGAAAAATCACATTCATTATGTGTAAGGCTTCCTGCTACAAGAAAGTTTGTAGACATGGCTTTCTTGGAAAAGGGGGGAAAGAACAGGGAAAGAACAGGGAAAGAACAGGGAAAGAACAGGGAAAGAACAGGGAAAGAACAGGGAAAGAACAGGGAAAGAACAGGGAAAGAACAGGGAAAGAACAGGGAAAGAACAGGGAAAGAACAGGGAAAGAACAGGGAAAGAACAGGGAAAGAACAGGGAAAGAACAGGGAAAGAACAGGGAAAGAACAGGGAAAGAACAGGGAAAGAACAGGGAAAGAACAGGGAAAGAACAGGGAAAGAACAGGGAAAGAACAGGGAAAACTGAAGTACTAAGTGGCTGATAAGCAGAGGCAGACAGCCCCAAGAAGCTCTTTTCAGCAAAAGACAAAACAAGAACACAAAAAATGGTTTGTGTTTACAGGAGGTAATTCTGATGCTCATTCCTTCTCCTCTTGTTCTTGTCTTTTTCATCCATCAGCCTGTTGGAGCCTTATACTCTCTCCTTGGCTCTAGGAAAGCTCTGACCTTGATCCTAAAGCTCTTTCTCAAACTGAACAAGAGACATTTCAAAAGTTAGCAGTAGCCAGAAGCTTCTGGCTGGGACTGGCAAACAGATTTAAAACTCAAGCTTGAAAACAAAGAGTGACTATGAAGGTCATAATAAATAAAAATGAAATTCCAAATAACACAAAAATATACAATAGGAACATTACCCAATGTCTTCTGTTTTAGTGTCTTACTCAGCTTTTGTGTTGACATAGACCCTAAACCACAGCACAACCAAAAATCTGTAGCACTTGCCAAGAACTTCTCTGTCAGAACTATTTTTGCTGAGTATGGGTTACGCAGGCAAGCTTTTTCTAGGAAAAACAACCTAGACAAAAATACACAAAAAACAAGTGTTTTCCTGAGAATTGTGATGAAACTTGCAGTGAAGATTTAACAGTCCTGGGGCAAGCTTCCCAAAAGGTAGCATCTTGGGCTAGTTCCAGAAGACTCCTCAAGCTACCACATCACCAGCTCTTTAAATGGCCATTGGTATAGCTAGCAGCAGGAAAGCTTGACTTCAGGTTGTGTTGGAAACTACCCCATCACCTTTAACATTGACATCTGAATTAAACTTTCTCATAGAATTTGATAGGTGTAAAATGCTAACAGTATCATTAAAATTCTTGGGGAATGGGCAGGAATTTTTGTCAGCTTTTTTCTTTGGAAAAATATTAATAAATAAATATTATTAATAAATAAATAAAAATGTTGCATTTTTAAACTTTTTCTTTCCACACATTTTATTTATTTATTTATCTATTATATTTATTTATCTATTTATCTATTGTCTTATCTATTTATTTATTTAAATGCTTCAACTTCAATGAAACATTTTGTTTCCCTTGAGATTAAAATTGTCAAATGCTAAGCTTTTCTTTATTATCCTGATCAACATCATTTCTAACCACTAATGAAATTAAATATGCATTACTTAGTTTGCTTGCATGTTTTTCCTCTAAAGACCATGATGGCTAGAAAGCAAAATTACTTCACAATTTTTGTCTGCACTATCCATACTCCTGCTGGAGTGTGAAAGAAATTGAAGCAAATATGCATTGATTTAAGTAAAATATGCTGGAGACAGAAAGCAATGAAGTTCTAGAAAGCCCAGTCTTGCATTCTGCATTACTGTCTTATGTTTAGCTACAGTTCCATCCTAACACTAACGAAGTATATTCATTATGTTTTATGCTTCATTGTGCAAAAAGAATGACTATAATCTACCTGAAACAAGGAGACATTAAAGATGAAATCCAACTTTTACCAAGTCTATGGGCTTTTACAATCTTCTTTAATGAAGACAGTGTTTTGTATGGCAAAATACATAGTGGAACTTGATGGCTCTGGGACATTGAGACAAAGTGCTGGGTAACTCTTTAAGCACTTGATCTGTTCTTTTTATACATAACAGTGCTGTGCTTTGCATTTCAGTAGTGGAAGCAAGCAAAACAACACTTGCTGTGGGAAACACTAAGGAATTAAACAACCCTGCAAGATTATCACCAACTCCATCTCCATTCCTGGCTACCACAAAGCAGTCTATTTCACTCTTAAGTGTTGTAATTTCATATGCTAAGAACTTTGATTTTCCAGATTGAATTTTCAAGTAGTTCTGTAATGTGCAAAGCCTGTTTATCTCATCAAAACTCCATTTCTGTTTGTTCTGGAAGCTGCTTGCCTGAATCTAAAATCAAGGCATCTGGTTTACCAGTAATCAGGCTTTGGTACAAACAAAGATTTGGGGCAGAAATAAGGGCTGAATCAACAGCAAAGAAAGAATATTTACAGAAAAAAATTTCATTTCTCAAAATATTAGGAAAAATCCATGAACTGCAGGAGATATGCAACTGGAAAATGAAATGACCAGATAAGTAGTAAACTTTCTTTTTTTTCCTGAACATAATACCAGCTTGAATTTGCAAGAATTAAGTGTGAAATACAACATGGAAAAGATGTGGTTGAGTCAAAAATCCAATAGCAAGATACTTAGCTAAACTTTAGCACCAAAAAAGAAATCCTTATAAAAAGCATATTTATAAAGGGATTAAAAACCATCTATATAATATATAAACATAAATGTTAATAAAATCTCCTGAGGAAGCAGTGAAATTACTGTAAATAAAAGAGGAAAAGTACCTATTAATCATAGAAAATAACACGTAGAGATAAATAAATCACTGCACATATACAGATAAACCTATACACTAATGGAGCTGTACTAAAGAAGGTGGTAAAGTTCTGGATATTACATTGTTTTATTATCTGAGCAGGATTAATTTCTTTCATATATATGTTGTTAATCTGGGGGTTTTAATCACTCCAGACAGTTCTCCAGTTAATTATTACAATGCCTAAAGCTTCTGTGTATCCTACTTGTAGTTGACATGCTGGAAACAGTAGTGGTTTTCTAAGCAATTTTGTGAACATACTGTTCAAAGCATAAGAACAAGGACATTCTACCATATTATTGGACTGCTAAGAAAGAAGTGCTCTTAAGTTATGTAATTCCATCTCAGATGCTGGTGTATAAGGGGTAACATCTTCAAAAAATTAAGTTAGGATTTACGGATTCATACACATGTGAACAAAACTCATCCTTCCCAATGCATTTGCTGTGCCTAAATATGGGGATACCTCCACCCTACTACCCAGACATTTATATCAACTTTCAGTATCTCCAACACTCCATTCCTATAACCACCAGACTTCTCTTTTGTTCCTATATTTAAAAAGGATCCAGGAGGAAAATAACTTCCTGCATTTCTGGGTACAAGTCACAATAGCCCTGAGCTACATTCATAACGACATTCCTTATCTGTTGCAATCTTGGCTTCCTTGTGCTGGCTGTGCTTTTTGGGAACACTCTGTATAGAAATTACTCTAATCTTGTTCTTTTTCCTAAAACACTTCCACGTTAAAAAATGGATTGTGATGCAAGAGAAACAAATCCAATTAACTAGGAAAATCTATTGATTTCAGTAGCAGATCCTGAACCCCAGAACTGACCACAGTCAGGCTGATGACATCATTCAGCAGCTGCTTTATGCTGTTTTCTGACTTTTTTAAACAAGAATTAAAATTGTTATGAAAGCCCCAAAAGTTGGACATCATCATAGCCTTTTCTGTTCCTTCCACCTACAGGGTGAGGAAAGAAAAAGTAGTAAAAAAAGTGACATGTCTGCAATGCATACAGTTTCTCCTGCGTGTTTTAGGAAGTATTTCTCTGGCACACAGAGTTTTCAGTTAGTCTTTTTGGATATGTTTGCTTCATGAAAACTAAAAGCAACCCAGAGTGAAAGTATCTCCCTTTTGCTTGATGTAAACAGAGAATGCATGAGGACACAGGAATTGTCCAACTTCCATATCCTGTCTCTGATAGCAGTCACTATCACTGTCAGAAGAAAACAGGCAGCAAGCAGTTAAGAGATATCCCTATCAACATGGAAAGCTGTTCCCACCATCTGGAATTGATTCATGCCTAGTAAATATCTAACCTCAAAATAACTATAAAAGATATGAATAAGCTTTGTACCTCTACGAAGCAGCAGCCTGTTCTTTAGTTCTTTGGCTTTGATGTCACACAAAAATTCCTCATCTTCTGGTGTATTTCCAAATGGAACATCTCATTTCTCCATCATGGTACAAAATCCCATCTCTTGCTCAATTCTATTGCCTAATTAAAAAAGAACATTCCTTTTCCCAGCTGAGACACAAACACTTCTGGTGCAGGATTGCCAATGCCAGCAAACAGAAATGAATTGGACCAAGTTTCTACTCTAGAATCACCATCAAGATATCAATAAGGTTCAAATGATTCATTTTTTTTGGTCATCATTAAAATTCACAATAATGCTATTATGCAGCTTCCTACAAAAATGTGCTAGCAGTATCAAAGTAGTTTCCCTTATATTCTCTACTTTATCAGTGACTATCTGCAGTCCTTTAGTGAGCCTAGTGATGCTTCTCAGCATCAGGCAACAACTTGGAAAAGTCATTCTGACCCTCCTAAAATGTCTTTACTTTTTAAGACATGCTGTGAAACTAAAAGAATAATACCATTTTTTCCCCCCCCAGCTCTGATTACCTGTAAGAAGTCATGTCTTCAAAGTAATCTCAAATGTGAATTGGAAAAGAAAATTTTAAAAGGAGCTTTTTTAATGTGAGTGTTGAATATTCCCACTGGGCAAATTGCAAAGAAAATTCACCATGAGTTTAAATAAGCTTTATAATAATATTGTCCTTTGTAAACTCATTTAACTTTCTCCATCAAAAGCTGAGGTCACAAACTAGCTTTCTTGGGAAAAAGTCATAGTTTTCAAAGAAGATAATGGAAAGTTGCAATGAAAACATGTTTTTTTTTTATTGAGTGGGAAATAAGTGACCTTGTAAAAGGATTTAGATGAAACTTTGGAGCAAGCTTTCGTTTTAGAGTTCCCTTTAACACCACTTTATGTTCCTCTTGTTGCTGGGTATTATTATATCAGATAAGTAGAACATTAGTATAGGATTTCAGAGTTAATTGTCAATGTAAAATCATAAGCAACCACAAGTTGATATTTTTTCCTTATTTTTTCACACCATTTTTCTGAACTAATAATCAATCTCAGGAAAGGGATGAAGACCAGCTCACATCTGTGTGTGAAATAAAAAGGACAGCAACGGGAGAGACCACCAAGTGCTTTTAAAGGGAAATAACTTCACAGTTAGTATGAGATACACTGAAACCCACCAGAGAGATGAAAACTTCCAAATAACTCACACTGCCAACTATTCTGTTAAATAAATAATTAGTAACTGACTAATCTACTTTAATTTTCCAAACTGAAAACAATGTGAGAACTTCTCACACAACAGAAAGAGGGGAAGTATAATGTTTCCATTCTTTTCATGCAGCAATATTACTTCATATACAGTGTGCATGCAGAATGAGGTGAATAAAAATGGCAGACCACATACACAGAATGTGAAGAGAACCGTTCAGCCCTTGAAGATGTTGAATATGTGCATTATTTTGCCCATAGATATTTTGATTCATTCAGGATCACCACAAAGGAGAGTCTTCCTATGAATCACCTCGAGCGTGGCAGGCTTTCACAAGGCCAGAGGAGTGTTCCCACTCTGAAACACACATTTAATTGGAAGGAATTAATCAACTGTTTAGAGCATAAGAAAAACTCGATCTGCTTGAGAGCTCAGTACTTTTGAGGATGCTTGGATCAGTAATAAATTGTTTTTAATTTTGCAATGATTACCTTACTCAGAACTTGAAATATCTTCAGTGTAAAGACAACACGATTCTCCTCTCTCTCTTCTGTTTCCCTTCTCTTCTCACACTAGGTTCAACAACAGGAACTTTGCTGTATATAGAGATGTTACTAAATATCTTCTAAGAGATATTTATCCAGGAATCAAAAAAAAAAGGTTACCATTTTTCCCATTCAATTATTCAAGCTGCAAGCTTTCCATAAAGAAAAGTTTCTACCACTGCACAGAAGTGTAGCATTACCTGGCAAACACCATTCCTTCCAGAACAGGAATGGGTTAATTTTTACTGTGTTCTGATGGAGGCCAGTAATGCAGAGCAATCTAGTCATTCCACAACAAAAAGGAACAGCACATTGCAACACAAATTTCTCTGAACAGCCTGTACAACTGTTAGTCGATACCACGTCAATGCTAATTAAAGAGAGAGTCAACCCAACTTTTGTAAGAAGGGATGGAGAAAGATGTCTCAGCTTGGGAAATATATAGTATAGT
>VWZO01041628.1:118-10236 GCA_013396975.1 Bucco capensis
TCCAACAGATCAGTTCCCAGTCTGGACTGATCCATGGGCTTGTTCTTTCCCACATGCAGTACTTTACACTTACCCTTGTTAAATGTCATTAAGTCTCTCCCTGCCCATCTCTCTAACCTGTCCAGGTCACTCTGGATGGCAGCACAGCTCCTGGTGTGCCAGCCACTCCTCCAAGCTTGGGATCATCTGCAAACTTGCTGAGGGAACACTCTACCCCTTCATCCAAATCATTAATGAATATATTGAACAGTACTGGACCAAGCACTGACCCCTGGGGCACTCCACAGCAATGAGATTAAAGCTCCTAAAGCTCCCCATCACCTCAGTTCACTACACCTATCATCTCCTGAGATCATAAAACTACTGTTAAAAAAAGAAACATCTTCTTTCTGTGTTCTCAGAAAGGCTTAGGATGCTTTCCAGAACAGCTCATCAAACAGTCTGTTCAATTCCCATGGGAAATGCAAGGATCACTTATGGAATTGCTATACATGCCCTTTCACTGTCAATGGACATCAGCTATTTGTGTGTCCTTTCACCCTTGCTGCTTACACTGGTATAGCACATCACATGGTAAGTAGCAAAACACAATTATTAGTCTGTGAAGTCTTGAGAATGGGGCAATGATCAGCAAAACTAGCAGGTCAGACACCCTCTTGTTTTGGCCATTGGAAAGGCAATTCTGCAGCTATGGCAGAGAAACACCAACCAGATTACACTGAGAAGAAAAAAATTCTCAAGAGACAAGAGTTAAGCTGGAAGGTTTGTAACCTAAACAATGAAGCACAACTACTCACATTCACTCAGTTATTACTGATGGCAGATTGAGCAAATATTTTACACTGTGAGGGGTATCTATTGTGGACCAAGTCCACTGTCTTTGTGATACATCTTACAAGGTAAACATTTTGAAGCTAGATTTCAAAACCTGGGGGGACAAGGGATTTGACACAAAAGAGAATAAAGTATTTCTGGGGCAATGGGCTCTCTGTAGGTATCCTGCACCATCTGTGGGTTTATCACTTTGCATGCTTGTTTAAGTTTGAGCTGGAAGAGAACTAATTCTGTTCAATGAATTTACTTCTCAGCTTAAGCTCCTTTAAGTTACTGCTAAATGTTGTGTATCACGTGGGGAGGGGTTTGCAAAGTAAAAGGCTGCACCTGCAGAGAGAAGTAGGCAGTTCAAGGTACCCTAAACTGACCTATAAGGTATTCCATTCCATATCCCATATCCCATATCCCATATCCATCACATTCAGCATCAAGGCAGGGTCAGCTCCTGAAACACCCACACTACAGTTACTGCTCAGTACAACCAACTCCCACACCAGGTTCTGGCCTTGAGGTCTCTTACATAAAGCCTGAAACCAAAGCAAGGCAGGTGCCTGATTCAGATAATTAGCACCTAAGTAAGAGCAAATCTTAAAAGGAGAGGTTTGGGTCTCCACCTTTGCTTGAGGTTGAGCACCTGAGCCCTCTGGGGTGGTAGACTAGTAACTCTCCTTGTGAGGATCAGAACCTAGCTCTGCTGCTGCAGGATTCTGTCTGTTCTGCTTTTGATCTTGGTCCAAGAGTTCCTGTCTCCAGTTGCAGGATCCTGCCCCCTGTGTCTGATTCCTGTCTGCTGGTGAGTCCTGCTACAATATCAGTGGTGATGGTGATGTAGTTGCCACAAGGGGGGCTTGGGTTTGGTCTTGGTTCTGTGTATATATATTTGTATGTATTTCACTTCATTATTATTTTCTTTAAAGTAGTTTTATTTTTCATTTCCTATCCACAAGTCTCTCTCTGTTAATTCCCTTCCTGGGATGGGGAGTAAAGGGAGGTAATAGAGAGCATCTGTCACTGGATTAGTGGTTGGCCCAGCCCTAACCCTTGACAAAATATGTTTAGAATATCACCCTGGTCATTGCTGCTTCCTTTTGGAAAGTGAAATGATAGATCATTACCAAACAACTGAATATATGGCAAATGTTAATCTGATTTAGAAGTGCACATAAACATTCTGCAGTTTAGTTCTCCTGCCATCATGCAAGGGTCACTGCTCTGCTGTAGCCAGAAGTGTAATGTCTCATTACATTAAACCATGAGTGCTTTGGCCGCAGGCTGGATTCAGCTCAGTGGTGCAATGCTGCAGGCATAAGCTCTCATGAGATCCCTAACAATGGAATATCTGCCTGCAGATGGCTTGGGTTTGAGCTGTTGTGGTGGTGGGTTGAAGATGTCCATAATTCCTGCTCTTCCAGAAGCATATCCCTGAATGGTCCTTGCTCAGCAGGAAGCCTGTGTAATTACCATCCTGGGGGGAAAACCCCTTCCAATGCCAGCAGGGAAAGGGAGTGTGCTTTAAAAGCTCTACCAAAGATCCTGCCAAGCTCAGGCTTCAAGGTAAAGCCACTACCTTTTCACAGATCCTCTGGGATGTCAGGACCACCTGATCATTTGGGGAAAAATGCCCTCTGGGAGCTGCCAGGAGAGATGTGCCTTTCCAGCAGGGAAGGATGACCCAATAGATGAGTGACTGCTCACAGGGTCCCTTTCGGCTTGTTTGGTGTCTAAACACAAACCTATCTCGGGAAATCTGCCATTTCCTTTTAGGCAAGCTGAAGAGCAGTGCCTCTTTTGTGGTAGAATCTTAATTTTCCTTTTAATTCCTGTTCCCAATGCTTAGAAGCACCATGACCCCTTCCTGATGGCATGGGGGGTTGTGCTCTTGGATATTTTTTCTTTCCTTAATTATGTGTGTTGGCCTTCTATCTGCATCCTCTCTCCTACTTCCAGAAAGGAACTGTAGTCTTACAGACCACGTGAATGTTTCCATACATCTGTGGCCTTATTAATTTAAAAAAAAAAAGTAAAAAAATCAGGACTTCTCATTATAGAATTTTAGGATACAGTAATCCTAAATAAACACATTCATTTTGCTAAATTAGGGTATTTTCCTAAGTCAGAGAAGCTGCCACAATATACGTCATCTTCCTCTAAGATTTTCTTTCCAGAGTCTGTAGACATTAGAACCCAGCCAGCTTGTTTTGCACATAGCATCAGGAGCCACATTTACCCATGGAGTAATTCCACTTCAGCAGAGAGAATTATAGGAGGCTGAAGCTGGTTACAGCATTTTAGATGGTTACAACATTCCTGGTGTTGATAGATGGGCATTTCTAGATCCTAGCACATCTACACAGAAATGATAGCCCCAGGAGTGGGGTTAGTCTCCATGCCTTTGGGGAATTTCCTACTCTTTTTCCTACTTTTCTGAGCTCAGTAGCGGAAAAAGGAATTGAGAAGTTTGTCAGTCCCTTGTCAAAAAAACCAGCAGAGCAATACACCAGTCTAATTTAAACTAATAAAAGCTGTGGTTTTCACAACCACTAATTATAGCTTCAGTTGGCATGGAAAGAGAACAGTGGGTACTAAGAATCTCTACTGTAAATGAAGTCACAGGACTTGGTCACATTCATCAAAGGCACAGGGTGATCTAAGGCACACAGAATTCATACTAAAGGTCTGTTGGTTTTGCTACAGCCAGGACACCCAGGGAAAGAAGTCTTAGAGCTGAAACAGTCACATACTTTTTGCGGGAAAACCAAAAGCATTTTCTGAACTCCTAAGTTGTTAGAAGCACTTCCAGTAGTTCTCAGCTTTGGGTCTTGATTACTTAAAATCTATCCCATTTGGTTATCTCAAGTCTAAATGTATGGCTTATGGCTAGGCTTCATGAACGAAGCTCCAGGGAGGGCTCCACCCACGCTCCTCATCAGCGCCTTTTCCAACCGTGCTGATAAAAAGAGGATAGCAGATAGCACCCTCGAGCCTGCACTAGGGATTTTTTTAGGTAAGACACAGCATACACAGAGCTGGACCCACCCTTTAGTCCTAAGGTTCATCTGCCAGGGCCTAGCAAGCTTGGACACTGGCAGCCAAGTCCTTAGGACAGAGGTTTTATTAGAGTGTCCTTCTCTTAGCTGGAAGGTCTTCCAGGGCTAAATGAGCTCCATCTGCCCGGGTTTGGAATCAGAGTTGTCCTTCTCCTAGGATGACGGCCAGAAGGCTAATGAGCTCATCCTACCCATCCAAGGATTATAGGAATGTGGGGGTCAGTTGTGCAGCGTTGAGGGGGGTGCAGAAGGAAGAGATGAGGCAGGAAGTCGGGATGCAAGAGCAGGAGCAAGAACTAGAACTTGTTTAATTCAAAAACCCGGGCTTTTAAGGGCCCGGGGTAGGAGGCTGGTCAGTACACAGGAAGGGGCAGGGTCTCTGGCTGGCTAGCCAGTAGGGAAGAAGCTGAGGGCAACAATCCAATAGCATTAGGACAAAGGAGGGGCTAACTCAAGACTCTCTGCCCACAGAATCCATGTGCTGGAAACAATAGTCTAGAATGCAGAAAAACCTGTTTGACTTCCCTTGCTCCAGGTAGTACAAAGGCAGCTTAAGTGGGTATTTAGAACAACAATGGGCAGTGGGCAAGGCATTCAGCCAGCAGACATAAGAAAGTGAGTTCATCTTTAGCAGAAAACTCCAGGTAAATATGTCTCTCAAAATTCAGTCTCTGGTGTTATCCTTCTGCTTTATCATCTTCAATTCTTCATACTTTGGTGTGTTTCCCACATAGGAACATGGGTATCACTCCCCACACTTTACCATGGACAATGAGTTTAATGCTCCCTCTGCTGTTGGCACAGTTATTGCACCAGAGGCCACAGGAGACCACAAGGGATTTTTAGACTGTGCCTACCAGGGCATTTGAAGAGCACATGATTCAACAGGAGCCCAGGTGGTATGTGGCATTACACAGTGTGCTGTGGCTGTGCTATAGCTGTGAGTGCTTAGCTTTCCCAAGCTGCTGCTGCTCTGCTGTTCACAGAGGCAGGGAGCACAACACTCACTACAAACTAGATGGCTGAATTCTCAGTTAACTTTGTAGGTCTTGTAGGATCTAGCCATACCTAGTTAGTGAAGGTTAGATTGTAATAAGCATCAGACAAACTAGGAAGCCTGAAATGATGGATAAGCATCCAAGGGAGGAAGAAAGCTCCTTTTCAGGAACTGTCCAGACTCATTCCACTTCTGGGTTAATTCCCAGGTGAATCCAGCAGACGTCTGGGGGTTTCTGCCAAAAGCAGCCCTTATAGACATTATCTCCTAAAGCACACCCTTGGGAAGAGAGAGACAGTGCACTCTGTCCTGTGACAATACAGAGAAAGCCAAGCATGCTGATAAGAAACTGGAGCCTATGCCTTGTTTTTGTTCATGCTCCTTTCTGCCTGTCAGAAGTTCTGAGTTATTACAACTACACTAATCAAGTCAATGTTAAACAGCTCCACAGTCAAGACATTACTTAATAAATGTCCAAATTAATAGATTTAGGATGCTGTAACAATATGGGGTTTAATCTATTATTGGTAGCAGCTCAAACAACTCGGGACTAATATTCACTCCTACCTGCAATGAGGGAAGTAGGAGCACACATATGAAATGTAAATATACATACATTGTGCTGAAGATTGGCTGTGATTTCCAACAAGAGGAATAATGCCAATTAAGTTCCAGATGTGATCAAATTACTAGCATCAGGAATTCCAGCATCTTAAGAGAGACTGGCAGAGACACCAGTGTTGTGGCTTAAGGCCCAGTCAGCAGCTGAGCCCCAAGAAAGCAGCTTGCACAATTCCCCACACTTCCCTGTGGGAGGAGAATTGGGAGCAAAAGTGCCAAAACCCTGTGGGCTGAGATAAGGAAAAGTTGAATCACTCTATCAGTCAGGAGAAGCACAACAAGAGAAAGAGCTGTGTGTACCTGGTTTGCTATGTGTAATCATATTTGCTAAAACAAAAGAAACCCACACTCATCTTTTCAGAAGAGGAGGCTGCTAGGTACATATCACCTAGCAACTGGATGCTGATTTCTTCTCACACCTTGAAACCCATCACTAACTCCCACTGGCTTTTCAGTTCTATCAAGATTTTTGCCTGTCACTAGACAGAATTCATCCATGGCTGCTGAACCATGGAGGTATACCAAGAATTGATTCACCCTCCAATCCAGGTCCTGTAAATTACCTCTTAACCCTCCTTTCCCCTTCCTCAAATTAAATAGCAAAGAAAGTGGCTTTCTGTTTAAATTTTCATATTGTTATATATTGACTTAACACAGATAAGGCTCTCAGGCAAGTTTGGGGAATCAGCTGAGTAAAAATGTGCCGATTGTTTTGCAGGGAGGAGATAAGTGGGGAAAGATTAATGCTGCAAAGCAATTGTACTGCTGATTATTGCCTATATCACTGCAGAATAAAACCTAACCAAGGAGCACAGGGCAACATGTCAACCAGTATCTAACCACCTGGAAGGCATCATCCTTTTAAGACCCAATGAGTAGGGTAAAGGTTACCATGCAGGTATTGAGTAATCCCACCAGAGAGACACTGAAGCAAAAAGGCAAGGAAAGCAGAGCTGATGCATCTTCCCACTGCCATTCTGCAAGCATAGGGTAAGGCTGGCACAGCCCATGGACGAGGGAAGCAACTACTTGTATCACTGCTAGATAACAACCACCTTTTTGCCCACAGAGCCAGGCTGCCAGACCTTCAGCTAATCCTTGCAGCCAGCTCCAGTGAGGCAGGCAGGACTGGAGTGGGCAGTTGGATGTGTCATTTAACAGTCCATCCATGCTACTACTTAGGGCTCATGTTTTAGGGAGATCAGACCCAGCAAAGGAGTGCCCTCTTCTGTATGGTAACTCCAGGATGAAATCTTAAAAGCAGCCACTGCCCTGGAACATACCCCAAGATCCCTTCGTGGTGCAAGAGGAGAGGACCTCTCTGTGGGCTTCATCTCACCTTGCAAGCTTCATGTTGCTCACGGGCAGGAGAAAGAAATGAGAGCATCAAGCAGGCTGCACACCAACCTGAGGAAGTGCAGACTTGCTCCAGCAGTCCACCACTATCTCTGTGAGCATTCTCTGACCTGTTACAGGTAGGTGTGGGCCCCACCATTACAGACAGCAGCTGGAAACCACTGATGGGTCTCACCAGGGGAATTCAGCTTGCCTGATAGACTCCAGAGTGGCTAGTTGCCACAGGGCAGTCAAAGGACTGCAAACAATGGGCTATTTAATCACTGAATACAGTTGTCTGAGCCTTGTCTCTATTGCTATTCCTACTTCAATCTTAACACTATCTGGCAGAGTCAGAAAGCTATACCTGAGTTGACCAGCTCAGAGATGGAGTCAAATTTATAACATCAGGAGTCCTGGATCCCTGTCAGCTTTACCCATAACATAAGGTTAAGTTGTTTTTCGTAACTAGAACAGAAAACAATGGTGTCTATTCAGTACCTTTCTCATCTCAGACCCCTCAGATTCAGCTAGGAATCAAAAGACACTGTTTTACAACCTTGTTACAGCTTTCTATGTGAGTTACTGTGGTGCTCGTGTCCCTTCAGGGAGCAGATTATTCCTCCCCCTGCTCAGCCACCACATCCAGCTTCTTTGTGAGCTCCTTTTCAACCTGGAGAGAACTTGCCAATTCCTTTTCACGGACACCAAAACAACTTCTTCAGCTGAGATGGAGAATAGAAGATTTCCATTTCCTGGCACATGCAGCTAGCCTTTAATCAGTGCTCTGGGACAGGAGCACTCAGGCTCACATCTGTGATTGGCGATTCCTGCAGATGCCATGGAGGTTTTGTAGCAAAGGGGAGCAATTGGGCAGGAGAATGATGCCAGCATGGGCACCACTCCTTTGCCAGGGGGTCCCTTGAGTAACTGCTGTCACTAAATATCACTCACCTCTCTAGACATGCCCTTTCAAACAGTTCTTTCTCTGAAAAATATCAATTAAGCAAACATTTGTAATTGTTTTTATAAGGAAAGGCCATAAACAAAGGCTGCTCTTTGCTGTGAATGTTACACTTTGATTTTCACTATTTAGAGAAATACGTCATCATAGAATCATAGAATGGCCAGGTTGGAAGGCACCCTAAAGATCATCTAGTTCCAACCTCCCTGCTGTGGGCAGGGATGCCAATCACTAGCCCAGGTCACCCAGGGCCACATCCAGCCTGGCCTTGAACACAGCCAGGGATGGGGCATCCACAACCTCTCTGGGCAACCTGTGCCAGTGCCTAACCACCCTCTGGGTAAAGAACTTCCTTCTAATCTCCAGTCTAAATTTCCCCTCCTTCAGCTTGTATCCATTCCCCCTTGTCATACTGCAATTAGACCAGCTGAAAAGTCTCTCCCTTTCTATCTTGTATTGCTGCTGGTGTTCTGTGGTTTCATCACCAGAAATAAATAAGTAGCTAGCTCAGAAGAAAGGCTGAGGCTTTAATTATGCAGTATACTAGATGGAAAGTACCAGAAAGAGCTCTCAAAAATACATAAACTGTTAACACACATCAGGAAACTTAACAAAAGGTTAGTTCTTGGGTGAGTATCATCATTTGGTAGGACTAGATGTGTTACACATCCACTCCATCATGCCATCTTCATCCTACTAAATTAAATTTATTTACCTCACTAGATAAATCTGAATTCCATAACATAGCTATTAACTTCTTGAAAGATTTTTTTTGCTAGAAATTCCAGTTTGAATTTTGGAATAAATAGCAGCCCTACATTTTCCAGGGTTCATGTCCAAGATAAGCATCAGGAGACTGAGAAGTCACAAGAGCATCCCTTCATGTGCCTCACAAACTCATTCTTAACCTTTCTTTTCAACCATACCCAAAAGCCAAGCACCACTCAATGGCTTTGCAGTGAGGAGAAGTGCAAGTGATAAAGCACAAAGTTGTTTTTCTTACTTTGTGGCATTTCAGTCTGTAGAAGATGTATAGAACTAATACAGGCAGATGCTAGCTGTCCTAGCAAGACCTATGATGAGGACTTACAAAATGCTTAAGCCTGAAGTAAAGATGTCAGAGATGATCAGATCACATCTGAGGTCAGGGCCTGCTTCATTCTAAAGAGGTCACATAAATCACATCCAATGCAGACAGAAACTGAAAACCTTTTGCCACCTGCCCAGTAAAGTCAGCAACAAGGATTTATATTTAACATCACCAGAAAGTCTCTATGTTTATTGATAGGAGACCTCAAAGGTAATCTGAACTTGGCACCAAACTCCTTTTCTAAAGTGTTTCTGATTAAACAGTAATTTACACATGAGATGATAAAAATTTTGATCAAGTACCGTTGATCAAATTTTGGTGTAGAAACAAGGTATGGGATTTTCATAGAATGCTAGAATGGTTTGGGTTGGAAGGGACTTCTGGAGGTCATCTAGTCCAACTCCCCTGCACTGGGCAGATTATCTTTTAGGACAGTTAGAGCTACTGGTTTCCAAACAGTGAGTATATTAAATGTCATTTTGCTGCTCCCAGTGGAAAAGAAACCAGTAATATTTTAAGAACAAGTGCTATGCTTTAATTATTTTTTTATATTTTCCTTATAATATTGTGCCTTAGATTTATTCCAAATCTAGCACTGTCTGATGTCAGAACACTACATGTTCTCAGACAGCAAATTCCAGCCTTTACAAAGTACTTTACAAAAGTATTCAGGTAAGAGTCAACAAATTTTCTATAATACAGGATTTTTCCCTTAAAAAGTAAAGCAATGCTTCATCTATACACATTTTGACTTCAGATTAACAGCTCCTTTAGACCTTGTTATGCACTTAAATCCCAGACTAGAAGTAAGTAAAAATATCAAACTGCTTAATAGCACTGGTGATTTAGATCTTCATTAAAACATATTTTGTTCGCTTTAGTTCACTTGAAAACAAGTACTCTCTTCTAAACACAAGGAAAGAAACTCTTCAGTTTGGTGTTTATTTGTAAAAGCAGTAGCAGCTCTCACTGCACAGAACTAGGCCAGGATGTTTGCAGTGCAGTGCTGCTCTGTGTTTCTCTGTGGGGGACTGAATCCTAGAATCCTAGCATGGTTAGGGTTGGAAGGGACCTCTGGAGCTCATCTAGTCCAACCCCCCTGCAGTGGCCAGGGACATCCCCAACTAGAGCAGCTTGCCCAGAGCCCTGGCAAGCCTCACCTGGAATGCCTCCAGGGATGGGAACTCAACAACCTCCCTGGGCAACCTGGGCCAGTGTTCCACCACCCTC
>VWZO01041628.1:10335-54393 GCA_013396975.1 Bucco capensis
TCTCCAGCTTGCCCAGGTCCTTCTGGATGACATCCTGCCCCTCCAACTTATCACCCATAGCTTGGTGTCATCTGCACACTTGCTGCTGGTGCACTCAATGCTGCTGGCCATAGCATTTATACAAATATTAAACAGTGCAGGCCCCAGTCCAGAGCCCTGAGGGACACCACTTGGCACTGATCTCCAGCTGCACTTGGAGCCATGTTCCACTACCCTCTGGATGTGACCAGCCAGCCAGTTCCTTATCCACTGAACAGTCCACCCATTTAATCCATAGCTCTCTAACTTGGCCAGTAGAATGTTGTGGGGACTGTGTCAAAGGCCTTGCACAAGTCCAGATAGATCACATCCACAGCTTGTCCCTTGGCCACTGAGCTAGTCACACTAGTGTAGACAGCCACTATGTTTCTCAGACCTAGTAAGGGGACAGGACTGAGTTCCTGTTAGCAAAGCAGAGGCTCAAAGACTTTTATTAAAGCAAAATGGCTGCTTCTATACTCAATGGCTTTTATGCCACCAAGCTTCCAGTCATTTTCCACCAGTACAGTAAGAAATTACAGAAGGATACAATGTTTTACAAAACTTCTTGCAAGCTTAGCCATGTGGCCTGGACAAAACACCTGTTTGTTCTATTTTTTCTAAAACTCCTTCACTCAAGGTTGAATTTCAGAGGGAATCAGCAACACTTCTTGCTTCCAAGATTATTCCTCTGCTAGCAGGGTTTTTATCAATCCCCACATCTCTCCTGAGTTTCCACTCTCAAGATTGAAGCCTAGGGTGATTCCCTTCCTTCTCATCTGTGAAATATGATGTTCTTCATCTACTGTGTTCCTGGTGCTACCTGAATTACTTCAGAAGCTCCAATGCAATCAGCTCCAAAGGTGAGTTCTCTCTTCCGTGCCATTGTGGGATCAAACCTTGATTTAATCATTTACAAATTAAAAATTCAACTGAAAGTTTAAAATGAAATTTAAAATTAGATTTAAGGAATTACTTGTTCTTGTAAAATGTGATTTGCATACAGAAGTAAGCATCAGTCCTCACTGACCCTTCTCCTTTTGGAAAAAATAACAAAGCAGAAATTGTTTCCCAGCCACCCAAGGCTCATGGGAGAGGGAATGCTTATTCAAGTTTTTATTCCAGCATCTCATACTGTAAAACTTAGTTCTGTTCCAAAATTCACTCGCCTCTTATTCTTCATTCAAGTGATAAAATGGAGACCTTGTTACTAAATACTACTGAGTTGACTTCTGCAAGTGTTTCTAACCAGCCCTTAGACAGTAAAGCTGAAGGTTTCTAGTGACCAGATCATTTTTCCCATCACCACTGACTTAAACTTTAAATGTAGAACTTGTCCAAGACACATGTATTGCAAGCACTGCTGTTTCCATTAACCACAACTCAAGGTCTTTGCAGAAGGGACTGTGCTCTTATTTGTTTGACTTTCTGACTCTGGGTCCCCTGAAGAATCAGATATCATAGCTTAAAACCTGTTAAAACATATCTTGGTTTCAGAGCTTAAAAGCTGATAATCCATAACTCAGGATCAGCAAACACACTTATTAGCAGACAGGAGGGATCTGTAAAGATGACACCACTCCAATCCTGATTTGGCTTAAACTGTGTGAATCACAGATTTGCTACAGTGAGAGGAACAATGAGATGAATGTTATCAAAACCTCCTCAGTTTGTCTGGATAACACAGCTAAGGATCATCTTGAGTGAGCTCTCACAGCAATTGCAGGGCAGCCAAGGCATCAGGGCCAGCCAGCATGGGTTTATGAAAGGGAGGTCTTGCTTAACCAACCTGATCTCTTTCTATGACCATGGGACTCCCCCATTTGGATGGGGGGAAGGCTGTGGATGTTGTCTACTTGGACTTTGGTAAGGCCTTTGACACAGTCTCCCACAGCATTCTCCTGGAGAAACTGGCACATCATGGTACAGACAAATGTACTCTTCACTGGGTTACAAACTGGCTGAATGGCTGTTCCCAGAGAGTTGTGATTAATGGAGTGAAATCTAGGTGGCTGCCAGTCACCAGTGGTGTCCCTCAGGGCTCAGTTTTGGGGCCAGTCTTGTTTGGCATCTTTCTTGATGACCTGGACATGGGGATTGAGAGCACCCTNGAAAGGAGCTTGTAGAGAGGTGGGGGTTGGCCTCTTCTCCTTAGTAACTAATGACAGAACCAGAGGGAATGGTCTGAAGTTGATACAGGGTGGGGTTAGATTGGATATTAGGAAGAAATTCTTTAGAGAAAGAGTGGTGAGGCACTGGCACAGCCTTCCCAGGGAGGTGCTTGAGTCTCCATCCCTGCAGGTGTTTAAGAGACGTGGAGATGTGGTGCTCCAGGACATGCTCTAGTGAGGGCAGGGGTTGGGTGCTTTGACTGTGGGGTTTTTTTTGTTTATTTGTTTGTTTGTTTTGTTTGGTTGGACTCGGTGATCTGAGAGGTCATTTCCAGCCATGAATGTTCTGTGATTCTGAGATTCTGTAATGAGAAAGGAGTTTCTAATGCATCCATGGGACCATGAGGAAGAACACCACCTTTTTTCCTCCTGCCTTAATCCTCCCTACATATGCCACTGCAGCAGACCCCTGAAGGCAGCATTGCAGGGTTTCACTGCATGAATACAGTTGATCCTCTGCATGGCTAGAATGTGGGTACATCTCTCTGGGAGCAGTTGACCAATTATCATGACAGGAATTAACCCAAACATTGTTCTGCCAAAGTCACTACTGATGACGTCTGCACAACCTTCCTTGGTCTTGCTGGATTTCTTCATTTCATGTCATTTTCCTCTCTTTTCCACTCCAGTGAAGGGCAGTGCAGCAGTCAGTGTGCTGCTGCAGAGCTGTGTGCATACCACACAGCACCCTGTGTGCATCAGCAGAAGTGCTGCTCACAGAGCTACATACATTATTTGCAACAGTGGGTTTGAATACTGTCTCTAGTGAGCTGTACCAGTGAGGGGGATACAGAGGAAATTCTCACTGTAGTAGCCAACACTGATTGTAAGCTACCTGCAGTCATTCTGCCCCAAAACAGGACATCTTTACTCTATGGATATTTATACTCAACAGTAACTATCTCACAGAGAAATGGAAGCAGTTTAACTTTGATGGCTGATTTTAAGTTTTCCCACTCCATCCCATTCAAGTACAGTTGGCAGTGTATGTTCTCAGAGAGCACATTAGCACTGAGTTCATTCAAAACTCCACACATGGGCAGGAAAAGGACTGGAGCTGTTCTTACATTATTCATGACAAGCTCTGGCAGCTTGCTTAGTGTCAGCATTCACAGCTTCTCTGTATTACTTCTCTGTATTTATTACTTCTCCATTGTCCCACACATCTCACATGTTCAGGTTCAGCATTCCCAACAGTAATAAATACACTACAGGTTTCCAGTGCCATTATCCAAAGGCAGGGAGGAAAGCACTAGGGCAGCCTGCATGCCAAAAGGATGAGGAAGGCATCTCCTCTAGCTCTTCTTTTTGCTGGCAATCCCACACATCTTTTTGCAGAACACAGCTTGTCCTTTTGGAAGAATGAGACATAGTCAAACTCTTCTTCCACTTCTTTCTCTTCCTTTTGTGCCATTAAGCAGTTGCCATCAAAATTCTCTTGGCTGGGCAGGATCATGCAAGGAAAAGAATTGAGGCAGGGTAAGGAATGGCAACAAACAGAGCTGGCAGCAGTAACTGAAGGTGTGCCAATGCCCATTCCAAAAGTATTCCATAGTGTCCTCATTTTGTCAACTCACTGTTATCCCAGAACATCCTGAATTCACCTCCCATGATGTATAAATCATAGTAGTTACTCTTTCTGTTGAAATACGTATGATAATGGAAAACTCCTCAGCTATAAGGAGGCAGAATCAGTCCACCACCAGTAACCAGCTGAAGCTGGGAGTTGCTAAAATATATATATTTATTTAGGAATGTCTTTCCTGGGCTGACATGTGGCATTTCTAGTACTAGCTGGATTCTTTTGAGATTTACTTTTGCAGAAAGGGCATGTTTGTAGGTGGTCTGGAGGCTTCAGTTTCAGGTGAGATGTTGCCCCTCTCAAGGAGAAATAGCACTGGCATTTCCTTCACTCCCTGCTCTTTCCCCCTCCTGGCTCTGGTGAAGTGTCTGTCTCCAGGGGAGCTTTGTGAGGGCACTCTTCTCACTTCTCCTTTAATATGTCCTAGTCTTAAATGACAGAGAAATACCCACACAAAATGATATAGTTATCATTTCCAAAGGCACAAAGTGGCTGTAAAGGACAGGTCCCCAGCATGCTGTTCAACCCCAATGTCATTCTTTCAGATGATTTTGAAAATGTTCCCTTTTGTATCACACAGCTTTCCTCCAAAGCACATGATTGAACTGAACTTCAACGGCTTTTTCTGGGTTCCTGTTCATATGTTTTCCTTGTGCCGTGCTTGGGACAAAATAAAACTGCCAAGGTTCCTGTAAAGTTGCAAAATGTGTTGTATGAGATTGTTGCCCTGGGGTTTGGTGTGCAAGAAATCACCATTGCTTTTCCTTGTGTAGAAGCAAAGGCACAAGGCTGATGGTTCCCAAACAGAGGCCTCCAGGACCATTATCCAGGGAGATAATTTTCATAGAATCCTAGAATGGTTAGGGTTGGAAGGGACCTCTGGAGCTCATCTAGTCCAACCCCCCTGCCGTGGCCAGGGACATCCCCAACTACATCAGCTTGCCCAGAGCCCTGGCAAGCCTCACCTGGAATGCCTCCAGGGATGGGAACTCCACCACCTCCCTGGGCAACCTGTGCCAGTGTTCCACCACCCTCGTGGGGAGGAACCTCTTTCTAATGTCCAGTTTAAATCTACTCCTCTCCAATTTGAAACCATTGTCCCTTGTCCTTTCACTGCAGGCCTTTGCAAACAGGCCCTCTCCAGCCTTCTTGCAAGTTCCCTTTAGGTACTGGAAGGTCACTAGTAGGTCCCCCTGAAGCCTTCTCTTCTCCAGGCTGAACAATCCCAGCTCCCTCAGCCTGTCCTTGTAGGAGAGGTGTTCCAGCCCCTGATCATTCTCATGGACTCCTCTGGACCTGCTCCATCAGCTCCATGTCCTTTCTGTGTTGAGGGCTCCAGAACTGGACACATTTTATTTCACTTACTGCTGGCTCTCCTCCAGCTTGTTCAATGGGAGTCTGCGTTCTTCATTGCCATGAAGTTAGTGGCTTATGAAGGCAACTGAAAACACATATTGCTGTCATCTCTATGGCCATCAATCTACCAGCAAGTGGAATCCAATTTTGTATTTACTGAGTGTCCCAGAGGGAAAAGCAAGATCCAGTAGACTTAAAACATCCTTGCCAATTTACGAAGTTATTAACTTGTTCAATAATGTTGCAGTTTTGTAGAAGGGGAACAAGGAGACAGGAAAAAGCATAGCAAATCCATCCCTGCTGAGGTGAGGAAGTGTTATGGAGGGTTGTGGCAATGGTTGCTCTAAGATATACCAGCCCCAGGCCAGAGCTGCCTCCACTCAGCCCTTGCCTGTAGCAGAATGGTCTCTTCCACCATCAAAACCAAACCCAAGCAGTGCTGGAACAGCAGGGAGGTCATGAGGCAGATGCAGCAAAGACAGAAAATACAGGAAACTCTTATCAGCAAGTTCAGTTATGCTATACCCACAGCAGCTCAGTAAACATCTTTCCCTCACACCAAGAAAAGATTCACTGCACTGAATCCAGCAGCACTGCACTGATTTGAAACCCACATTAATGAGAAATGGGCTGGGCTGCAATTTCTGCAGCCCACGTATTTCAGGTTGCACAGTTTGCATAAATTCATGGCAGCTAACAGATTAACCCAACAGCCACATTCAGCAAACTAAGCAAGACTGCAACACTAAACCATAACTACCTTGTTAGGAAACATTAAAATCCAGCAGGTTTAAAACAAAACCAATCACTTCCCTCTCCATTTTTAAAAAATGGGGAGGATTTGTAAAATTCCCTAATTAGAGTATATTTTACAAGGACTTTTGGCAGCAGATGGATTAATGTGAGAGAGCATGACAGTGACTTCTCTATGAAGTTCATCAGACCTCACAGCCAGATCAGGCTGCATGGTTTATCTTGGACAGATGCAGCTTCAGCACCAGCAAAATAGTTCAAAGAAGTGGGAGGTGACTCTGAAGCTGTCAGTGTGTAAGGATATTAAAGGCAATGCTTGGCTGCTCCTTCCTTCTGTGTCTCCAAAACTCTGATCCCCATTTTTCCTGAAAGGCCTGACAAGCTTCAAATGGAGCTCTTTATTTTGGTCAGAGAAATTACTCAGCACATAAAGATGACTTTTTAACCTGTCTGCCTGTCAGGAGGTTGTTAGAGACATGGCTGAGGCTGCCACCAATTACACTGCAAGCACACATGAAGAGATGCAGCCCTTACTCCAGTGGATGCCTTCATTCTGCTCCTCCACACATTTGTTTCTTTCAGAGAGAAACTGTATTTTGAGCACACTAGACTCAAAGCTTGGAGATGCTTGGAGAATCTGGGGCAGGACGCCTGGATTTGGGCTATTCCTTTGCAAAGAGGAAAGCACTCACCTGTAGGGAAGATGGATAGCCCTGGCATACTAGGCCTGCCTGGCCATCCCAGATTAGCTCTCTGTCCTTCAGAAACCTCTTGTGACTGTGAGTTTCTCCTCAGAAGGGCACAGGCAGGAAGGGACAGATGAAGAGACTGACTTAGTATCATTAAAAGGATAACAGCAGAGATGGCACTTCTCCCCACCAGCAGAACATCCTTCCTCCCCTTTCAATACTGAAGGTGCTTTTATTTATGTAGTCCTTTAGCTATCAGTATTTATGAACCAGAACTAGAAATGCATGTCTGCATCTGGGATTAATTCTGAACCATGCATCTGCAGAGTGTGCAGCAAAGTAAGAAAATAACAGTTGAATGAGTTGGGGTTATGCCTGTACCCCTCCTTTAATCTGGAAGAGCTATGCTACAGGATTTTGAAGAGGCCCCAGTCACTCTACAGAAGTGATGACAGCCTAGCCACATTCTCCAGGTGTTTGCTGAAGTAGCCAGAAAGTAACTGTCCTCTCCTGGTTTGCTCTGAGGGGCCAGTCTGCCTCAAGGACGAGGTCCCTCTGGTGCTGTTCAAAGAAGCTGCAGTACATAGGTATAAGACTTGCTGGGCCCAGGCTCAGTGGTGGCTTAAGCATAGAACAGTTAAACCACAGATGGAGATGCATTTTAAGACACTGATTGTTTTTTTCTAGCTTAAAATACAAATGAAAATATAGATGCTACATTGTTTGGGACTATTCTCATTTTTCAAATGAGCAGTAGACTGTACTTCTTGAAAGATTTTTCTGAGCTCTCGGAATGAATGATGAGAACAGAAAGAGAAAAGGTGCACTTTAAAAGAAAGACTTTTTGCCTATAAAATGCATGTGATGAATGTAAGTAAAATACAACTGAAGAGGAAATTTTTCCCTATGAAAGAGTTTTTATCAATAGCAAATATAGGTCATTCCACTGGAAGAGGAGAACGAATGTGTAAAGTAAAAAAGTCCTTTGTGAAATAATAGAATTCATTGCTTTCTGGTTTATTCCAGGTAAAATCTTGAATCTGGAGTGAGAATTGACCTGGTCTCAAGCAGCCACATTAACCAATGTGCCTTTAGCTTAAACAATAGATTGTCACATCAGATTTGCCCTCCTGTCCCAGCATAACCTGCTCTTTCCCTGGAAGCCCGTGCTGGTTGACAGACTTCAGGATTACTGGCATAACTCAATTGGCCACAGTTTCTCGCCTGCAGCCTGCTCAGTGGCACACAAGGGTCTGGCATTTGTGTCAAGAAAGATAAAAGATAGTTTGAATGATGTGAATTTACAGGTACTGCTCAGTCCTGTAATTCATAGACTGAGCTGAGTAATTTTACTGACTTTTGCTGAGAACAGAGAGAAAAGGGGAACAAGAGGTAATAGTGGTGTCATCTACTGTAGCAACATTACACAGGACTTTAATTTAAATCACATTGATGTGAGGGACAGTCTATTCTTTGATTTACTGAAGTGAGTGAACGTGGAAATCTCCTCAGAGCTTCCTATAATGCTCTGCTTCACGTGGATGCTCCCCTTGGGACAGCACGGAGGAACATTCCCTTTGCCACGACACATCACTCAGTTACAAAACCACCCCAAACAAAAGCAGCAAACCTCCTCCCCATGAACAAAGGCCTCTTCCCTCACTAAATGGTCTTTTGAAAGGGCAAAGTCTTTTAATAACAAGGATGGACATCCTTCCCTTCCACCTCCTTCAGCACACAGCATGGGCCAAGGCCAAAAGTGCAACAGGTGCTGCTGCTCCCTTGGTGCAGAAGCCAGGGGCTGTGGAGATCCAGTGCTGTGCGGCACAGCCACTCAAGGCCATGCACTGAACTCTGTGGATAAAAATAAACACTGAGCAGCCAAGGAGGCAGGGACCCAGAGGAAGGGTTGTTTTTTGTTGTGGCAGTAATGCACAGGGGATGCTGCAGGTGTGGAATGGGAGGAGCTGATGGTCTCTGTACCATCTTTTGGCTTCTCACTTCAGGTGAATGTCTTGTACCCTTAAAGTGTTCCACATTTGAAATGTGGCTGGTCCTGAAAAGAGAATTTATCTCTGGTGTGTCTTTGTCACTGCTAAAATAGAACACAGCGCTGGTAAAAGCCCTGATTTCATCACTCTGCCATTTCACATTGGTGTGCCATATTTTTCTTTTCAAGCTCTATGACTCCACTCTGTCTTCTCAGAGCTTGTGCTGATTTCCAGATCTTATCCTATTGCATGGACCTCTGACTTAATCCCATCCTTACCTGCTCGATACTAGCAGCCCTAAAAGACTGGCCATGGCTCTAAGTGCCTGATTCATTCATGCACAAGTGTTGCACTGAACTGTTCATCCATCCTTTTACAAACTCTCCCCGTGGACTGGAGTACACTGGCACCTCTTGGTCAGGCTGAAGCAACGAGCAAAACAATCCAGGGATGGGGAAACCATCAGTCCACCATTTCCCCCTGCCACTAGTCCTTCTGCCAGAAGGGAAATGGGCCAAAGCTTGATGCTTTTTAATGTGAATGAGGCACTTTGATATTGCTGGAGAGGGAGCTGATGAGACAAGCTCCACTATTCTTAATTATAGCAAACAACAGAGCTGCATGTTATCGACTCCTGCCTCAGGTGAGGCCAGCTTATATCAAGCAGGAAACCAAATGTTGATGTTTTAGAGATTTCCCAGCTCTGAGGTACTCTAAAACACTGAAATATGTGTGCCTTAAAAATGAGATTCAATGCACTCACTGTTTTCTCACACTGTTTGAACACCCACGAGGGGTTCCCATGAATGCCTGCCTGGAAGCAAGCAGGGGGTTGTTGATGCCATAATTATCTTGAAATGATTGCATTGCTTTTTTATTGGATTAGCATTAAAAGTCCAAATATGAGCTTTCTGTGTGATGTTTTAATGTAATTAGATGTTTGAAGACATGTAAATATATATATGCCAAGGCAGAAGCTAACTCAGTCTCCACTTATGAGCAGGCAACAGTGTCACTTTGTCATCTCTGGATGGCAGAAAGTCGCCATACAAGTCCTAAGCTGGAGTTCGGGGTCACCAATGAGCACAAGTCTATTTAAGGTCACTTGGGAAAGGAACTGAACAAAGAATTAACATGAATCTGACAAAAAACATGTTTGAAAATACATTTCTTCTGTTGGATTTCACGAGTGGTAGCCATTGCTCCATTCAAGCTGAGTGATAGCATTCAGCACACACACTTACTCATCCTGACAGCTAACAAGAAAAACACACCAGCATGTGATTTGCCAAACAGTTTCCTATGGGGCTGGCTTTTGAGCAGAGGGACCAAGGTGTCTGGGTCTAGCCAGGCACCATGCCCAGCAAGCAAAACCCACACCTGCCCTGTGAGGGACCTCTTCCACCACACCAGCCAAAACTTAGTTTCGCTGGTACACTGGAGCATTGCCCACCATAACCCTCTATCCTGGCCCTTTAGTAAACTCCAGAAATCCTGCTTTTGAGCAGAGGATAATTACAAGGGGAAGATCTGATATTCATGCAAGCTCAATAGATGCAAGGAGCTGGGCAATGATCCCCAGGCCTTGGCAGCAGTGGATGTAAAGGGCAGGACCGGCAGGCCCCAAATTGGCTTTACCTTTCATTGTGGGGTAATTCTTCCCAGAGACTGAGCTCGTGACCTTTCTCATAGTGAGCTTTATTTACAGATTGGGAAATGGCAGAGTGTCCTTTAAGATGAAAGGAATCAAAATACAAGGGGAAAAAAAAAGGTTTTGCAGAAGCAAAAGATCTGACTGGAGAACTGTTTAGAGAAGTCTGTATAAACAGACCTGTTAGGCTGATAGCTCACATTTTAGCCACAGTTTTCTGAAGCTTTTAACTAGATAATGAAAGGATTTTTAGGCTTTGGACTAGTGCCTCTGACTTTTAATAACACTGTACCTATTTCCTCATGTGTATGCAGCTGACTCCAGTGTAATTTTTCCCTGCCTTTCCTGTTCTATTTCCCTCCCTCCTCTCAGCCACTGCTTTAACACTTTTTGTCTTGAATATGCTCAAAAACATTTTGCAGCCTCCTGGCCTCATCCAGGTGTCTATTCCCATCTATAAAAGAGGATTAATTGCTATGTTTTTAATGACTGCCCCTGTGTGATGGGTAGGATCATATCACACCACAGAAATGAATCCAGGCTCAACAGGAGGCAGGTGCCCATTGCAGGCACCAAGCAGAGATGTGCCCTTAGCCCCAGCCCTGCTGCATGCTGCATGGCATGGAGTGAGAGCAGCCCATGCCAGGCAGCTGACTAGGACCTCAATAGCCTGGCTCACTGCCACAAGTCCCCCTGGTAGCCCAAAGTGGGACCCTGGACTCCAGGCTGAGCAATGCCACGCTTCACATTGGCAAAACTTAGGGGAAGGTTCCCCTGCCAGTTTAGGGGATGCTCAGGCAAGAAGGATCTCATCTTCCCCCATCCCTCAAGAGAGACATCAGCCTGAGATTTGTGGCAAAGGCTGAAGTGTCTCCAGAAAAGCACAAGTAAAGGTCTGATATGAGGACACCTCCTGCTGCATCAGACTGTGCTGGAGGTGAAGGTTCTCCTCTCTCAGTCTGTCCCCTAAAGATAGCACTAGGATGACAGGCAAACTGCTGGCTTTTTACTCATAGCTTGCCCTCACAACAACTGGATATGTTTTATGTTGAATCTACTGCATCAACAATTTTACTGGAAGAGATTTTTAAAGAGCAACAAGTAACTACATATTACACTGAAGAAGACCTCGCAGGATAAATCATGATTTACTTAATACTCAGCTTTTCTCAAAGGTGTAAATCTCTCATAAACACTGCTGGTGGTTAATGACCAACACATATTTCAGGCAGCCTGATGTAGTCTCCATTTTAGTATTCTTCACAGAGCAGTGAAAGTTCCTGGCATCCTACAGACATGAAATAAAAATAGTTTGCATTTCTACAAGTAGGAAAGACTGGAGCCTGATAACCCTGCTGTGACATGTTCCCAGTTGAGGGAGGAGGGGATGAAGGTTAACATGATCCACCTGCCCCTGGCCACACAGGAGAAGATGGAGGAGAAGTGAGCAAGACTCTGCTGGCTACGTGGCTGAGCTCCGGGACATCTGTGTCTCCCTCCAGCTCCAGTGGCTCATCCATATCCCACTATCCATCTCTCAAGAAAACATGAGGCATCTGAGTACTAAAGTAATCAGTGAAATAAAAATGTAGCTGGTCCATAAGGATTTCCTAATTCCCAGTAGTTTCAGGCTTAGCTAGCTTCTGAAATATTTAATCAGAATTTTAATGCAAGATGCCTTTCAAAGCTGCTCACCCTCTGCAGCACTTGGAACAGTCCTAAAAAGACACAGAGCTCTCATTCCTCATGTGTAGAGCTTTCCTCCAACCCATGATGCATCTCCTCCATCATTGCAAGTGTTCACCATCTTACCCAAAGCCACATCCCACATGATTCCTGCTCATAAATGTCTCCCTTAGCTTGCTCTAGTAGTTGGGATAACAAGGTGTCTGCTTCCCAGAGCAACTGTGGCTGAAGGCTTTGTCTCTGCTGGTGGCAGTAGTGGTTAAGACCAACCCTTCATGGGCAGAAAGATTGTGCCCAGCATCTCTGCAGAGAATGGGGAGGCAGCTTATGTCCCTTTCCTGTTTCTCCCATAGGATAAACCAACAGCCTGAAAAAGAGAAGGTTGAGGGGAGACCTCATTGCTCTCTAGAACTACCTGAAGTGAGGTTGTAGAGAAGCAGGGACTGGGCTGTACTCCCTGGTGGAGAGTGATAGGACAAGGGGAAATGGATGGAAATTGTGCCGGGGGAGGTTCAGGCTAGACATGAGGAGGAATTTCTTTGCTGCAAGGGTTGTCAGCCATTGGCACAGGCTGCCCAGGGAGGTGCTTGAGTCACCATCCCTGGAGGTGTTTAAGAGACAGGTAGATGTTGCATTGGGGAGCATCATTTAGCAGGTTGCTAGGGCTAGGACAAAGGCTGCACTGATGATCTTCAAGGTCTCTTCCAGCTGGAAATGTTCTATGATTCTATGATTCTAACATTCTGGCTTTTCATTTGATCCACTGGTATTTTTGAAAGAATTGACACAGCTTTTAATATGGGTTGTTTCCTCCAAGTTAAAGTGAAAAAAAGGGCTGTAAAACAAGGCCACAGTTGCATCAGAAATCAATAAGCTGCACTGGAGCTCCATGGGAATAAACTGTGCTGTGTGCAAAGGGCACAGGCTCTTGTGAAAAAATGAAAAACATCCTTGAACTGATTTGTGCCAGTATGGTTTTGGCCTGAATGTGCAGGTGTTCAGTCCCACGAAGGTACAGGAGGGTACAGGCTTCTCCAGCAGTGCTTGCACAGAGAGGGAGTCCCATGGGAGAGCTGTGCAGAGGGGGCTGACAGTGGGTTTGGGTGTTTTTCATCTGGTCATAACAGACAATGAAGTGGATACCAAGCAAAGTAAACAGGAATAGCTTGAAGTTTGTGGCTGCTCAGGCCCTGGAGAAGCATCCTCAGCATCCCTGGCACCGTGCTCAGAACCACCCCAGAGCTGAGCGAGGCAGACAGTAACACACACCTTGGAATTACAGGCTGCAAACAAGCAGCACAAGATGACAAACAGGGAAAAGTATAGCCTACCAGAAGCAACTCAAATCACAGCTGTAAATGTGACTGAAATACAGTTTAAAATGCAGAGATTTGCTAGAACTCTAAATGCACTGTAACGTGCTGTATGTTATATTTGTACTTTTACCATAATGTAATTTAATGCTAGGCTATGTTTCAATAATTTAAGACACTGTCAAAAGGGTCAGCTGAATAAAGGAAAAAAAACCCAATATAGTTGAAAGTTTCAAAGTAATGTAACATCTAAAAAGAAAACATCGTGCGTCAATATAAAAAAAAGAAGTCTGATAAATAATTTGTGAGTTATCTTGTCAATGCATTAGAACAGATAATCATAGAGGAATTTTCCCTTTCAACTTTTTCTTCTGCTTCCTTATTGTTTGAAAAGTTAGTGAGAAGAAAATAAAAGAGAGCAGAATCTCATAGCTCAATGATTAATTCTGTCACATTCAATGACAAAATAAACATGGGGGGGAAATGAAAGAATAAAAATCATTTAAGTCTCAAAACTGGAAATACTTCAATGTTTGATTTGGGCTATTCCCATTCCATCCCAAACTTTAGAAGGAAATGAATTCTTCTCATAAATGCTACTCCTTCTTTGGGAAAAAAAAACAACAAAACAGATTCATGCAGAAAATTTCCAGTGTCCTGTTGTAACATCTTTGCTATTTGAAGTGGTATGTAATCAAACTGTATCCTTATATCCATTTATGGATATTTACATCATACAGGGTATGCAACCCTGAACTTAGCTATTCATATACAAGAATATGAGCTGATACCAGGATAATTTATTTTACACTTGAAAAAAAAAAGACTATCTTGACAAATAACATTGGAGCTAGTTATGGAGATCCTAATGAAATTACAAACTGAAAAGGAGTTGTACTCCTGGAAGGTAACAGCCCATGAAGAGGAGATGATGAACCTCTACAATGCATGAAAATGGAGCTATTTTACAGGAAAGTCTTTCCACAGCAATTTCTCTTTATAGGCATTTACTGTGCAAGTCAGGAAGCACACAGCGTGAAGCTTGCACTGCAATTTTTTCCACTTATCATTCCTGAAACAGTGTTCAAATTGATGACATTTTAGATGTCTACTCAGTATTTCTGGTGTGTTAGTTAAAAGAAAACAACCAAGCAACAACAACAAACCCCGCAAAACCAAACCAGTTAGTGGATGCTTAACTGTATGTTTAGTTATGGAATTTCAGTTCTAAAACCCAAGTTAAGGTTGGGCTGAGGTCCCATTGAAGTTAACAAAATGTTTACCCAAGTAAAAATCCCAGGGCTAGCTCTGGAGGCCAAATTGGGAGCTTAGTCAATAGCACAGCTGCTTACTTACAGGTATGGCCAATAGTATATGCTACTCCTGTTTCAACAGGGTTGCCTGATAGAGCAGGCACACAAAGCACAGGGCCAGGGTGATCACTTGGGTGTTTTCTTGCTTTTACAACTTCAGTACTGTTAGTGCTGGATTTTTTGCATGGCATTTACACACACATATATTAGTATGGCTAGGCTTCATGAACGAAGCTCCAGGGAGGGCTCCACCCACGNTATATATACAGACCAGAGAACACACACAGTACCAGAGAACTAAAGTTGTATTGGTGACTCACAGGTATCTACATTAATTACAGCTTATTCCAATCATTAGGATCTGCAGATCTACCATAATTTTGAATGCAGGTGTGGGGAAGGAGACAAACGCTCATTGTTTGAAATTAACTTTGAATGCATTTTGGAAGGAGTGGTATGAAAAGACAAGAGTGGGTTAATTCTGCCAAGAGTTTTAATACCCTCCCTAATGCAATTAATATGTTAGTGCTGTGAAAAACACACAAACAAACAAACAAACAAACGTCAGAAGTTGAGCAGGACGAGTGGGGAAAAAAACCTGCATGAGGTTGGTCACCTGACACTCCTGACTGTGAACTAAGCCATAGTCACTCAACCAAAAATATTCACTCTTTACACCAGATTCCAATTAATTGTAACATTTAACATCGCTCCCAGACCATTTACATGATCATAACTAATGCCATTTGATCCTTCTTGAAAGAACGTATCACTCATTTGGCAGTTACTGCCTAGATTTGGGTGCACATGTGAAAAATCACATTTTCTATATCTCCAGGAAGATCTGCCTCCAGGAAGACCTGCAACAGCTACAGAGGTCAAGCAAAGTTTTGCTGTACATTCAGTTACTTGTCAAATAAATTAAAACTTTGGAATGATTTTTTTCAAATGTGTAGGCAATCCAAAAATCAAGACCAAGTTTGGATTTTGTGATAACTTGAATTCTAGGAGATTACATTAAGGAAAACTTCTTTGCTTGAGAATCATTATTATTAGTTGATGTCAAGGCAATAATTCTTAGATGACACAGTGTCATCTCTCAGTGAAGGGCAACAAAGCTGCATGGGAGGTTCTGCTCTGTTCCTTTTCTGAAGTGCTGCAAAAGAAACTGAAAGAAGTCAAAATCCTGCAATTTTCACAACATTTTTTAGGAGCAAGTACAGTATGAATGAAATATTGAGGAGTTCCTTTTATTAGACAGCAAACAGGTCTCATTGCAGTCTGGTTTTCTTTTTGCTGGCAGTGTCCAATTGTTCTTCAAGTTGATGCTTATCTGTCCCTCAATGACTCGGAATAAGGAAAAGCCAAACATAGAAGGTGGGAAGGGAATTCCCTCCTCCTCATCTGCACACCAAAAACCACCTAAACATGGTGTTGGTCCAGCTGAACACAGGAGTCCTGCTGAAGGCTCTGCCATGCTCTGTGGCTCTTTCTTTTTCACACGGGGAGCAACAAAGACAGAAAGGCTCCAAAAGCACAGCTCTGTTTACCCAAAAGCATAAGCCTGCAGCTGCAGAGCTAAACAAACTAGACAAACTCAGTTCTATCTCTCTGTTTAGTCTCCTTTTCACAATGCTTGTCCCCACCTGGTTGCTTCTTCCAAGGACTTCTCTGTTTTCTACACTGCCTTTTAAGCTGGAAGAAAGTTTACTAAGTCAATCAAAAGATCTGCTATGTACATTTAACTACTACTTCCTTTGTATACATTAAAAAAAGGTAAACCTATTCCGATGTGCTACCAAAAAGCTGGTGCTTGAGTACCTCTAAATTAAAGCAAGTTGTGCAATTAGTAATTTCTAGAACTGTGTGATCTGATTTTTGTTAGACTTCACATCCCCTCTATACATGTACCAGTAACTGTAAATCAGGAATGTGCCTCCAGATATCCCCACTGTACATGTCATAACTTCTATCACAGAATCAAACACGTGATACTTTTTGTAATATTTGTTACTAAGCAAAATCTGTGTTTTCCCTTTAATGCCTGACATAACAAGCCTCCATTTTGCACCATTATCTCATAAATACAGAGTACTTTTATCCTTTGCTATATACCTCATGAACACTGATGACCCAGGCCACAGGTATCCACAGCAGCAGTCCTTTCTCAGCACTGCCAGGGACAGGTTCAGATTGCTTTCTGCCCATAGTATAGTTGTTTCAACCTTATCAAACAGTGTTTTCATATCAAACACAAGCACACCTGCCCACAAGCAGGCAGCCAGTGCTGCAGACCAGCAGTGGGCAGCCTTAGGGCTTATCAGCAACAAAAAGGTGCCCCACTGACCTTATCTTTGCTTTGCAAATAAGTGCAAGATCTTAGGTAAACACTAATTTTAGTTATGGCTGGCTGCTTACAGTAACAGTAGTGTAAGCTGATACAACTCACTTAGGTTTTGATTTCAGAGATGTTAGCATGATTTTGCACCAATTTCTATAAGTCAGTGTAACTTTGAGTGTTACATGGCACTGATGCAAGATCTTGTGGGGAGAAGATCTACTAGGGTGTGGATTTAAATTTGGGAATGAGTTGAGTTAGCCCACCTGTGGCATTCAAGATCTACATCTGGTTTTAGTTCATTTCCAGCTTTATGCACTCCATAAAATGCATTTTAAGGCCTTCTCAATAAAACCTGAAATCATACTGAATGTAACTGGCTTTGTACCTTAACATATTTCATTATCCTAGGCTTCCTATGCCTTTACAGCAAACGAGGTCTATATATTGCAACAATCTTCACTCACTGAAGAACTTAGTTTTTCCACCACATCTTCTCCATGAAGCCAAGAGAAAGAACACACTCATCAATAAGGAAATCTCAAGAGACAGACTCTTCTCTGGTTTTGCTTTTTTTATCTCTAATGTTTACTCTTTTTTCCTAAGATGAGGAGGATTAGAAGCATGTCCGTAGGCTGCCACCGTTCAAACTCAAAGGAATCAACACGGAGGAGAGGAGTTTGCAAAAAATACTCTGTAAAAGGAACCTTCAAGAGCTTTATCAGCTAGTTGCTAGTGAAACCATGCTACATTGCACCAGAACAAAAAACCACAAGGCTGTATAAATATATTATGGTTAACATCAGGTGTTCTAAATGTGTGCCAGGAAGATGGGGATGGAGAGGTATCTCTTGACATAAACAGCTTGAACCACAGAGATTGCTTGTGTTTCAAGGTAAATCATTAGCTGTTTGAATGAGGAAAGAAAAGTATTTTAAAGTCTTGAAGTACAGTTGGGCTTTTATTGTTGTTGTGTTAAATACTTGTTTGGTTTGAGGTCCTGTTGGACTTTGGTAGCCAGGTCTAGGAAAGGAGGAGAGGTTGGAAATAAGAGATTTTAACAGTAGAATGAAAATCACTCAGTAGCATTCGCAGGAGAGATTGTCTTTGTGCCAGGCACCATCCCTTCCTTTCACATATTACAAAGGAAAGACAATAGTGTGTTTTTCTCAAGACCAAATGAAATGACCTGTCCCTCTGCAGCCAATCAGGGAAAGAATGCAATTTTTTGTGAAACAGTGTCAAGGGTACATTTTTTTTGAGAGAACAGTTTTCAGTTTCCTGTGAAAGCTCCTGTTTTGCAGAAATTTCAGTGATGTAACACATTGCTTTGCTTCACAGAAGTTCTGATCACCTTTTTCACCAGACACAAAGTACTCAGGACATGAATGTTTGGATTCTTGCAGGCATACGAGCTTACATTATACTACTCCAGATTTAATGACTTTACATAGTCTCCAGGAAAGCCAAGTATTGATTTTGAAGTTCTTTTTATGAACTGCCATTAAGAGAGTTCCAGAGGACTTGCTACATCATAACTCTCTGGTCTTTTTTCTATTTATTAACCATATCATTACTTAAAATGCAGATTGGCTGGCTGTTTAATTTGACCTGAATTTATGGATCCTCACAACTTGTTGCAAGATACATCTTCAGGGAAATTCTGTAGTGAGAAAACTTATACCTTCCTTTTATCTCACAGACCCACACCTTCTTCCTGCTAGGAAATGTCTCCTTTCATTTGCACAGTATCTTTTGCTTCAATCATGTACAAAAATGTGCAATTATTTTTTCTGATTTCAAGATTGAAGTGTAAAAACAATCTTTGATGAACTTTTCTTCCTGTGGTTTACATTACTGTAGTAGATAGCAACCTATAGTACTTGACTGCAACCTTACATAAAAGGGGAACCGGACATTTGCAGGGAAGGGAGGGAAGTGTGGACATTTCTGAACATCATTTCTAAAGCAAGGTGAGGCATAGAATCATAGACTCCTAGAATGGTTTGGGTTGGAAGGGACCTCTGGAGCTCATCTAGTCCAACCCCCCTGCAGTGGCCAGGGACATCCCCAACTACATCAGCTTGCCCAGAGCCCTGGCAAGCCTCACCTGCAATGCCTCCAGGGATGGGAACTCAACCACCTCCCTGGGCAACCTGGGCCAGTGTTCCACCACCCTCGTGGGGAGCAACTTCTTTCTAATGTCCAGTTTAAATCTACTCTTCTCCAATTTAAAACCATTGCCCCTTGTCCTTTCCCTGCAGGCCTTTGCAAACAGGCCCTCTGCAGCCTGCTTGGAAGTTCCCTTTAGGTCCTGGAAGGTCACTAGTAGTTCCCCTGAAGCCTTCTCTTCTCCAGGCTGAACAATCCCAGCTCCCTCAGCCTGTCCTCAGAGCAGAGGTGTTCCAGCCCCTGAGCATTCTCGTGGCCTCCTCTGCACCTGCTCCATCAGATCCATGTCCTTTCTGTGTTGAGGGCTCCAGAACTGGCCCCAGTATTCCAGAGGAGGTGTGAGCAGAGCAGAGTGCAGTGGCAGAATCACCTCTCTGGCTCTGCTGGCCACGCTTCTCTTGCTGCAGCCCAGGATGCCATTGTGCTTCTGGGCTGCCAGCGTGCACTGTTTGCTCATGGCCAGCTTCTCAGCCACCAGCACCCCAAGGCCTTTTCTGCAGGGCTGCTCTCTATCATCTCATCCCTCAGACTGGATTGATAGTGGGGATTGTTCCGACCCAGGTGGCCTTTGGATTTTGCAAGCCTCCTCGGGATGTGATGCTGACATTGAATCTGTAGTGACATAGTGAAGGCCAATAGCACAGCAATCAGATGAGCACAAGCCCTGCCCATATGCTCCAGGCTGCACTTTTATTTTCACCTGATACTCCCAGGCTGCTGCTGAGCTTCCACAAAGGTGCTGACCTCAAAAGCCTGCAGAAGCAGCAACACAGTTGGGTCTTGCTTGCTTGCTTTCTTCAATTAAGAAACCCAGCATGTAATATAAATAAATCATCAAGAGTCCCATGAACATGGTTTTCTCCTAGAAGATAAATTAAAGGGCAAGTTTTTTTGTGCCAGAAATCTGTGCAAGCACATTGAACGTCAGCATTATCCCACTGGTAAGTTACAAGCTCCAAAGAAGTGTATAGAGAAGATTCATTGCAAAGAAAACTTGCTCAGGGGAAATCATGCGAAGCCCATCAATTTCAAACTTAAAAGTAAACCCTGACAAAAGACTCAGCATTGACTGCATGAAACAATCCTCAGGAAAAGGAAAAAGATGAGAAGCCCTGCTACAGCAGTGTTACATGCTGCAGTTTCCAACCACAGCTTCACACAGCGATTCTTTCGGCATCAGGGACTGTTCCAAATTTCCCTTGAACCAAAACTCTAACAAAAGTGCACTGAGATCAGCTAATTTTCACCTACTTGGGTGATGAAGGATAATGAACCTGTAAGTTACACGTTTCTTCCATCCAGCTGGCTCAGGCTTGCCTAAAGCTGCTTTAAACTTCTAAGTCTGCCATCAGCCTGGCCCAGCTCTTGGTCTTGTAACAACATCTGAAGCAACTGCAGCGTTCCCTGGATTATGAATTCCTTATTTTTATATAGTTGTACTGAACATAGGCATATTTCTCTTTAGTTTCTTCTTTCATTTTTTTCCCAGCTACCAGAATAGTTGAATGCTTTGGGTATCTTGGCACTACATTACCTTACTTGAGCACAATAAGAATTTCTCACCTTCCCATCTGCACTTCTTGGTATTTTTCCTTATACATATTTCCCTAAAGATATTTAGTTTGCTTCCACCCTAAATACAAGACAAGAACATGTTTTTTATTCCTCGAGTGACAGTTTCTCAGACTTACTGTATGTAATTGCTGGTTCTACTTTTTTAACCACCACTTTTTGCTTAGTGCCTGCAAGAGGAATAACCCTCCTCATGCTGCTTTCTTTTAGCTGTGTGAATTGTCAGTCTGCATATTACAAGTGGCAAAAACTGGAACTGACTTTTAAAAGAAGTATTTGGAAAAAATATTTGAAGGCAATGAGGATTTTAAAGAAAGTTTTAGTTTCACCTTAAAGTACAAAAAAGAACAGTTTTACAAAATCAAGTTCTGGTTTAATTTTCTTCTAGCAAAGAGATGCAGTTAGTACCACATATCAAATCTAGAGCCAGGGTTGGTGCGTGAAAAAGTGCATAACTGATGTAGTGGGGAGTTTGAAGACTGAGTTATCAGCAAACTGGTGGCTTTAGCTGCTGGCATTACTTCAAATTTTAACTTCAATTTATACCCTAAGAAGTCTTCAGCACTGTTAATTGTATCCACTAAGAAAATTGAGAGGATAGTAGATAAATTTGCAATCAAATCGAATGTAGAGGGAAGTCCTCTGATATTTCACTAGCTTGATAAGTGCTTTATGAGGGATGACTCCTAATTATGTGTACTAAAAGCTCAGTAAGCAGCAGGAACAGAAGCAGACTATGTAAGATTCATGTAGATTTTTGTTCAGAATAATGAAGGGTGGGACCTATTTCTGTGTGAATTTTCTCTGAATTGACTCCATAAGGCTTATTTCCTGCAGCCATAAGAAAATTACTTTGGATTAAAAATAAATTAGACACTGTATTAAATTTACTCTGCAGTTTTATTATTCTAGTTCTTATTCCTGAAAAAAAAAAACCCCACAACCAAAAACAACTTCAGCACTTTGAATTTGGAATACCTCCCTGTTTTAATGCTCATGATATTACTATGCATGATGATTTTTGCACTAACCATTTCTACTTTTCCTCTTTATGTTATTTTCTAGAAGTCTCTGTGCAGAACTTCAAAGGGGAGACATCCACAATTTAACTTGCAGAGTCCCATTTTTTAACTAGCAGAAAATACTCCACAACTCCAAGGTTTCAACTGTTTTGAGGTCAAATAAACCCACCAAATTCTGCTCTCTTTTCCATTCCAAGCTGTGAATGAGTCCCAGTGCAGACACACTGCCACAGCATTCAGATTTCAGCCAAGCTTGAGTGTTATGCAGCTGCAAGGTCAATTCTCCTATGGAGTGTGAATTAGAAGATGCACAGACCTCATCTGTTTTCAGGTCATGACCAAAGATCAAAGATCCCTCAATAGAACAAACAGTATCCCACACCTTTGGCTGCATCCAGTTTAGGAAATAGAGCTTTTTTTCCTCATTTTTGACAAAGTAAATCTGCACAGAAGGCATACCTTCAAGGTTGTGCCAAGACCACCCAGCAAGATGCTTATCGAGGTCGAATTAGAACTTGGGAGTTCCTGGTTTATTGTCTTCAGTTTAAACCACTAGACTGTGCTTATTCTAAGAGAGAGGGAAAAGTAAACTTTTACAGCATGGGAGTGAAGTTAGAGCTTGTTAGAATGTTGGAGATTAATGGCACCAAAAGGACTTTTGTAAAAACCAGGACGCAAGAGTCTAATCTAACTGCTTGCTCTGCTACAGTGCAGAACACCCAAAGCCATCTGCCCATATTTGCAAATGCTTTTAAAAGAAATTCCTACTGACATTACCAATGCTTATCTGAAGCTGCAATCTCTGTTTCTTCAGATTTAATCCAGGGTAAACCAAATGAACTCTGGGAGCTCTTCCTACAGTTGTTTTAAACTGGGCCAATTGGGGTTTTTCCACAGAGGAATCTGTAAGTGGTAAGTTAAAAAAAAACAAACCAGGTATTAATTTCACATTGTTGGGGGACAACACTAAAGTAACAGAGATCTTTCAAATCTTTAGCTGGTCAGCAAAATGTTTTTGCAAATAGTGCAAAACTCTTACACTTCTGTTTGAAAGAATCAGCCACTACTGTGAGAATAATGTGTGCAATAAACACTGCTACATTTTCAGCTTCTCTGAAGTTTGCCGTATCGTGATGGCCCATATAATCTTACACTTCAAACCAATTTACAAGTATTGTAGCAGCAACTCTAAGACTAACTGCTGCAGAAAGACAGAGAAGTATTTTTTTCCCCATCCATTGCTTCACAGATGAGGGAGGGAGGGAGGATAAAATTTTTGTTGACACCTAATAGAGCACACAGAGCAAATGTTTACTCAGTTCTTCTGCTTTGAAGATATTGTCAGGCACTCTACTGACAGCCATTACTGTTCCTGTTTGTTTAGACACAGCTCTGAAGTGAAGAGATATGGAACATGAAAAGTATTAGACTGTGGTGATGTCACAGTGTGATGACAATGATACAGATTACAAATCCATTGCAAATCCAAGTCTAAAAGATATACAAGTAGTGTAGTTTAAACTGTAATTCAGGCTATTTGGGACAAAAATAGACCCTGTAACCCTGAGCTCTTCCTGAACTTCTAGCATTTAGAGTGCAAAAAAAAAGTATTCACCTCCACACAGTCACCAAGCATGAAAACTCTCCTCTCATTCTAGTTCTATGGAAGTTTAGATGCAAAGGACCTCGGCACCAAGGGATTGAGTAGAAAGGTCAACCAAACACCTGAATTTTGCTCAGTTATCTTCAGTTCTTGTTTCTGAAGTGAAGCTTGGAGAGCTCCCCCTTTTCACAGGACCAGGGCTGAGGTGAGTGGCTTAGCTACCAATGGCTGGTTTATTATTTGTCACAGGAAGATGTGGTGTCCAGAACAACTGTGTCACACATTTCTCCCAGAACATTCCCAACAGATGCTTGTGGTCCTCACTCCATAACTTCAAGTTTACATAATTCAGGAAATACAGCATGCCTCTTGTTTATCACATGGAAGGGATGGAAAGCCCTCTAACCAGAGAGTCTACCAGCAAGCACTGTTGGGATTTTGCTCAACAAAGAAGGATATGCACATTTTCTCTAACTTCTCACAGCATCACAGTATCCCAGTATGTCAGGGGTTGGGAGGGCCCTAGAAAGATCATCTAGTGCAACCCCCCTGCCAGAGCAGGATCACCTAGACCAGCTCACACAGCAATGTGTCCAGGCAGCTCTGCAATGTCTCCAGAGAAGGAGACTCCACAGCCTCCTGGGCAGCCTGGGCCAGTGCTCTGGCACCTGCACGGCAAACAAGTTCCTCCTCGTGCTCATACTAAACCTCCTGTGGTCCAACTTGCTTCCATTCCCTCTTGTCCTACCATTGGATGCCATTGAGCAGAGCCTGGCTCTCTCCTCCTGACACTCACCCTTAACATATTTCTAAGCATTTCTGAGGTCTCCTCTCAGTCTCCTCTTGTCCAGGCTGCAGAGACCCAGCTCTCTCAGCCTGTCCTCCTAGGGCACATGCTCCACTCCTTTCAGGATCTTGCTGGCCCTGGGCTGGACTCTCTCCAGCAGCTCCCTATCCTTCTGGAGCTGAGGGGCCCACAACTGGACACAGGATTCCAGGGGAGGCCTCCCCAGGGCAGAGGAGAGGGGAGAAGAACCTCTCTGGCTCTGCTGGCCATGCTCCTCTTAATGCATCCTAGGATGCCATTGGCCTCTTGGCCACAAGGGCACATTGCTGCCTCATGGGCATCCTCCTAGCCACCAGCACTCCTAGAGCTTTTTCCCCAGGGCTGTTCTCCAACAGATCAGTTCCCAGTCTGTACTGATCCATGGGCTTGTTCTTTCCCACATGCAGTACTTTACATTTACCCTTGTTAAATGTCATTAAGTTTCTCCCTGCCCATCTCTCTAGCCTGTCCAGGTCACTCTGGATGGCAGCACAGCTCCTGGTGGGTCAGCCACTGCTCCGAGCTTGGGATCATCTGCAAACTTGCTGAGGGAACACTCTACCCCTTCATCCAAATCATTAATTTGAGTTCAAGTGAATGTGCAATGTGAAACACCTGAAATGAGATTTTTGCTCCATCAAAAGTAACAATTTACACTTCTCTCTGTCATGTCTGCTTCTTTCTAACAATTTGGAAACTAATCCTCTCTTCCTATTTAAAAATTTGTACCTGTTGATAAATGGATTCATTTATTGTAATTCAGATAGATAAAGCTTCATACTACACCATAAAGGCTTACAATAACTGCTACACAGAACTCAGCACTGGGAATCACTGCTGAAGAGAATCTTGTAGCTATTTAGAGCTTTCTCTACTTCTACAATGAGCAAATTGGAGGGATACAGATATCAACATTTTATTTGCATCCAGAAACTACATAGTGAAATATGCCTGTTAAACTCTCCAAAGTCAAATGTCTTATGACTCACTTTCTCACAATTCCTTTTATTAAACACACCTTACTGATGAGCTAAAGCTTGATAACAGCCACAGAAAAACAGCACAGCACTTGTATTTTTAAACTGTGGATATTTTGTTATTTGCTTTTGAACAATCATCAGCCTCTACACTGCATATGATACTAAAAGCTGTGACACCTTTCTGCCCCAGTGATAGAAATTGAAAGCAAAATAAAAAATGATGACTTGAAGTGTAAAAGAACTGGGAAAATGGCTTTTAAGTACAAGCTATGATAGGAATTCTCTGCAGCTGTATCACTGACATAATATCCCTTGAAATACACAAGATACACATGATTCAGGCTAAGTAACATATTGAATAATCACATTAAGAAAGGTGAAGGGAAAATATTCCAGAGATTGTAACCCAAGTCACAACAAACCTCAGTGAAATCTCAGTCCATGCACAAGGCATCAGTTTGATCAAGATGCATGCAGTGCTGTTATCTCAGTTCCTATTAAGACTAGAGAATATAGCTGCTGCTCTGTAAATCCAGAATTTTTTTGGCAACTTCTGCTTGCAATGTACATGCTTTGATAAAAAGCAAAAAAATGAAGTACACTTCAGGATAAGAAAGCCTTTTTGTACTATCCATAGAGAGGAAAATGTGTGTATGTCTATATTAAGATGCTTTAAGGTTTATATAAATGGTATAAGCTTACTTGTTTTCCTTCCTTTTCACTAACTTGGTTAACTGAGAGAAAACAAAACTTATTTTCTCATTTCTCTCTGCTGAATTTGCAGTCTAGAACATTGCATGTGCTCAGAAATGTCACTTCTGCACCAAATTTTACAATTCAGCTTCAAAATTATCTCAGTGGTCTAAAAAGAAAGCAGTAACTCACTTATGGGCAGCACAGTTTGGCTGAGGAAGGAACATCTGTATTCTAAACTTTTAGCTTTAGGACTGACTGGCTGCATGGCTTCTGAAGAAGCATTTGCCCTATTCTCTTTTGCCATACTGCCCAGTGTATGGCCACTGATTTTGTGAAGGAGACTTGGCATGTGTGAAGGTCCAAAGCTGTGGAATGATATACACAGATGGCACTGCGTGCAACTCTTTCACCTACAGAGTTGTTCCACAGCATTTTGGATGCAAAGTGTTGTTAGTTTAAAATAGATATGCCTAATGTCCAAATTCTATTTTGAAATGGTAGTATCTGGAGGAGGAGTATTTCTTCTTGTTTGTCATGACAAATAGTAAGTGGAAGTAGTAATACAAATGCAAACAGTAATTACCAAGACACATTTTAAAGATGAATACTCATGCAGACAGAAGATGCTAACTTCTTATTCCATTCCTCCAACTGAACCTCACTTCTGCTATGAACTTACATTTTACATACATCTTGTATTTTAACAGAGTTTGTTAAATTAGGCTGCACCAAACATGAGCACCAAACATCACCACCAGCTTTGAACCATACCTCAGTGAAACTCAGATAGTGTTCCCCAACTCACCCAGCAAAGCAAGAGTAAAATATTGCTAGTTGAAGCCACAGTCCCTGCCTCAATGTTTCCTTGCTTTAATTCCTTCTCCAGAAATTCTCACTTTGGTTTCTATAAACCTGATTTTTATGTAGAAAATCATGACTGGGGATGAAAACTCACTGCATTGCTCACAAAGCTCTTGTCTGCCAGTAACATAGGCCAGTGATGATGACAAGTGGTTAGTGGCCCTGAAGGAGCTCTCACCCATGTACTTATTTGTTGCTCTTCAGAGTCATCTCAGTCATGTCTTGTGGTTCCTGAGCCCCAAGGCACAAAATACACAGATTTTTTCAGTCACTTAGGAATTCCTAATATCTATATAACCAGTGCAGGCACTGAGAAAGACAGAGTGAAAGTCCAAAAAACCCCCCAGAAACTTAAGATAAACTAAAGAAGGTTGATCTGTCCTGAAGTGAAATAAAACTGCAAGCTAAACACAGAGCTAGATATAAAGTTGTCATCAAGGTCCCTCCTTCAAGGGAAAAGAAGATTACCAAGAAGAGAGGCACCTAAAGGCCTTAAGTGTTAGCACAGTGTATTTATTGAACAAATCTAACTACAAATCATAGGTCTGTAGATGGCCAAACCTTTGTGCAAAAGCTTCCAGAAGTGATGACCATGAAGGACTACGATGTGCCTGTGAACAGTGCTTTCACGCATTTGCTGTAGAGAGATTACAGAAGGTGTTAAGTTAAAACATTCCCGTAAGTGTGGTGCAAAGATAAAGTAAACTATATACAAAATAATCTTTCTTTCTGTTTTATATGACCAGGCTCTCCTATCATTTATCAGAAAAGAGAAGAAAACAAACAAAAAAAGCCTCTCTTCCAGAAAGTTTTGAATTTTCCCATTCAAGAGCTGCTATCCATGCATCATTAATTTCTATGCAGAAAACATTGTTCACTTCAACCAGCAATTAGTGGTAACATTTCTACCCTGTGCAGTGATGAGATTTTTATGCTAATCATTACACAGCATTAAATTAATCATTTGGGCACATTTAGATGCTATGTATATTTCATGAGACAGATACAGATATCAAGATCAGTTTGATATTTACTCATGGTAAATGGAAGTGTCTCAAATCGTTATGGGGAAGCATACCAACTAAATATACAGCTGGAGTACAGCAGCAGAGGCAGCACTTCATCTCTTGTTGCAGGAAATAGCTCTTTTTCTTTGCTTTTAATTATTGTAGCAGAGGTAAAAATCTTGTGGGATCACACAGAACTGATTCATTCAAAGAGTCAGTGAAACTCTAATAATGTCTTGACACATCAAGGACAAAAGCACCAACTCGGTTTCCTATCCTGCAATTCTTCTTACACTACTGGTAAAATTATCTATGTTACATTATGCTCTAGTGAAAAGAGACTTCATCAGCTTTTGTGCTATAGTCTAGTTGGGTAAATGAATTATGTATTGGCCTTGTCCCTCTGTAACCATGTCTGAGAGCTTGAGTTGTAGCAGAAAGGAAGGCGATCCAGGGGCTTCCCTTCTCAGCAGATGCAAGGGAATTCTAATATCTTGAGGAAAATGGTTAATTGAAATTTACATTTTTAACATATATTTACATACTACCACTCTTTTATCAACTCTCAGCTCACAGATCTTTACAAGCAGAAAGCAATCTAGTCCAAAGCTGATAGTGTTTTGTTTTATTTTATTGGAAAGAAATGTACACATGGTCCATCTATCTCAAAATGCCATCAAAATACTTAGAAAAAGCACAGATTTATGGCAGTTGACCCTGACAATAATAATAATAAAATAAACAATATCCTCAGCTCTTACTTTCTCAACTAAAATTGGGAAAGATTCCCAAAGATCAAAGCTGGCATATCAGTGGAAAGCAAAGTTATATGTTGGCTTACCTGTGTCGCTGCAGATGTGCTCTTGAATTGAAAATGAACCACATGATATATCTTTAATTGCCACCAAGTGAAACAGTATAATTGCTACAGTGAGCAGGGATAAAGATGAGCTTTTGCACAGAAAGTACAAAATTGCACTGGGAAAGGAACCAAATGTATTGGCATCTCTTTTTCCATAAGGAATTTTTTGAGAGGTACATCTGAACAGGCAGGTTATCAGGACAGCACTCTGAACATTGTTTTATTTTAACAAAACTGTTTTTACATATAAAAAAGTATTTGATTTTAAAATTGAGAACTTAAATGTTCATCGTTTCAGTTTCTATAAAATCAGATGGCAGCTTTGATTACAGTATCACAATATCCCAGTATGTCAGGGGTTGGAAGGGACCTAGAAAGATCATCTAGTGCAACCCCCCTGCCAGAGCAGGATCACCTAGACCAGCTCACACAGCAATGTGTCCAGGCAGCTCTGCAATGGCTCCAGACAAGGAGACTCCACAGCCTCCTGGGCAGCCTGGGCCAGTGCTCTGGCACCCTCACTGCAAACAAGTTCCTCCTCGTGTTAATACTAAACCTCCTGTGGTCCAACTTGCTCCCATTCCCTCTTGTCCTACCATTGGATGCCATGGAGCAGAGCCTGGCTCTCTCCTCCTCACACTCACCCTTCACATATTTCTAAGCATTGCTGAGGTCTCCTCTCAGTCTCCTCTTGTCCAGGCTGAAGAGACCCAGCTCTCTCAGCCTGTCCTCCTAGGGCACATGCTCCACTCCTTTCAGGATCTTGCTGGCCCTGTGCTGGACTCTCTCCAGCAGCTCCCTATCCTTCTGGAGCTGGGGGACCCAGAATTGGACACAGTATTCCAGGTGAGGCCTCACCAGGGCAGAGTAGAGGGGAGAAGAACCTCTCTGGATGTGCTGGCCACGCTCCTCTTAATGCATCCTAGGATGCCATTGGCCTCTTGGCCACAAGGGCACATTGCTGCCTCATGGGCATCCTCCTAGCCACCAGCACTCCTAGAGCTTTTTCCCCAGGGCTGTTCTCCAACAGATCAGTTCCCAGTCTGGACTGATCCATGGGGTTGTGCAGTACTTTACATTTACCCTTGTTAAATTTCATCATTACAGAACACTCTGCAAAACTTCTCTCTAGAACTGTGTATCTGAAGCTGAGGTGAACATTCAATTTTCTTCAGGGGCATCACAGTCTTATGCAGCCTAGGAGGCAACAAGCACATCTTGGGCTGGGCTGTGGCAGCCACGTGCATAACGCAGCATTCTGCTCAGCAAGCAAGTATTCTTGACTCAGGCATTCTCTATTTGACTTGAGGCAGTGGAGAAAAACACAAAACTCACCTGTTTTCACACAGTTTAAGATTTGTAACAATAAATACGACTTCATTGAAAACATTTCCAAATGTCTGCTGTACAAAGTGGTAAACCTTGAGGGGAAAAAGAGGTGCAGGAAGCAGTAACCTGTGAAGGTCAAAAGGCTGGATTGAAAGGCAGCTGAGGATCTGTCAGTGGTGAGTGCCAGCAGCTGTGCTCTTGCCAAGCAAATAAGAAAAAAGAAGTATAGGCACCGTGCCTTGAAAGCAGTGGAAATTTTTGCTAACTGTATTTCAATAGTGTTTCTTTAAAAAGAAAGAGCAGAGTATTCCCAGGCAGCTTTTATGTTCTTGAAATTATTGGGGGAAAACTGAAGTATTTAATAAATCTGACATAAATCTGCTGTTATGATGGTAAACAGATATCATGGTTATTAATTCTGTAAAAATGAATGGCTCATCACTCAGCTATTGCTCAACTGCAGAACTGATTAACAGCACCAGTGGACTGCCATTTGGTTTAATACTTGTTGTTTGTTACATTAGTTGTCTGGTGTTGATTATATTGCAGCAGTTATTCACATCAGCAAGTTTGCTTGTTGTAGAATTTAAAAACACAAACAAGGATCATGTCACAAACAAACCAGAAAGAATCATATGCCTTCAAATATTCCCCAACACCAGTTATTCCTTCTCTAAAAATATCCCTGAAACTCAGCTGAATATTCATAATCTTTGAGCAGGAAAAAAACAACAAATTAAAACAAAGCAAAAACCCAACAAAGTACACAAGAATCAAATTTCCAGATTAATTCCTCCATCAAAGTGCATATGTACCAGCATCCTCTTGCTCAGCTTCCAGCAGGAGAGACAATCCCTGCAAGTGAGGGGCAGCTGGGAATGGCTTCAGGAGGTTGAAGCAGAATCTGCTCTTACACTTAGTTTGGATATCAGCTGGCAGGAAGAGAAGGTCACCAATCACAGCTGTAATGCCACTTCTGAAACATAATGGCATTTCAGAGAAAAACTGCCACACAAAATTCTCTGCATGTCACTATGGCAAATCTTCCATCTGAAAGAAAAGGACATCCACAGCTTTCCATATAGGAAGATGCCTGAAGAAATACAGGAGATCTATAGTTGGCTTCCTATCCTCTATGTCCTGACCTGAGTCTCACATGAAGCAACTTTTACTAAGATTTAACAGTAGGATCTAATAGTGAACTATTAAGACCCTATTATTTTAGCTTTTTGACCATATTACCATTAAAAAGGCAAGATTAATTTGTCCTGAAAACTGTATTGAAATGATAGTATCATCTTGAGAGGGTAAAAATAAAGGGTTGTACATCATAGAGTGAAAGGCAGAAAACAAACCCATAAACGAGTACACTAACTCAATGCATTAATTATTCTGATGCAGCAAATTAATTTGGTATGTTTGTCTTGCTGCACAAGATCACTTTGCATACAAATGGTTTTTGTTACATAATCAGAGAGATATCATACTTCCATCAGAAATGTGAAACTGAAAAGAAGAAATTTTAAATGCTAATCACAAATGGGAGCTATCAAACCAGCAAAAACAGGAATGTGTAAAAGAGCACATGGTTTGAAGAAAACAGACATAATAATTCACAAAATCAGGGTGAAAACCATAATTTCCCACAGCTGCAGACCACATGCGTTAGTGGACTCAAAATCTTTACTGAAGAACAGAAATCTTCTTTCTTGCTGTTTTATTACCTTGGCAACATCTCCTCCATGTCAGCAATTACATAGGAGACAACACTCCAAACAGCAGCACAGAGATTCATCTGGTTTGGATCCTGAACTGTCATTGTGTCCCCTTGAGAATGATGAAACCAGAAGTATTTACTGAGGTCATCACGCAAGCTGGCACCTACAGAGAAAAATGGGCAATATTCTGTTATAGGGATACAAATATTTAAAGAGGAATATAAACTCCTGGGCTGTTTATGATTAAATCCACATGCAATTGTATGAAGTTTTATACAATAACTGCATAGAGCCATGGCACGTGCAGTTTGTAGGTTTTAGGTTAATTGACTTGAGTGAGCATGAGGCAGCAAAAATTCACACTGGGAAAGTTGACCTTCCCCTGGGAGACTTGTTTCCTCAGTGACAGTATACACCCATTTTCCTCTAGGAATACCAGAGTCCAGGCAGGAAAATCCCTACAGTAACCCCACATGCAGTGGTGCTTCCCCAGTTCTTCATCCCACTGCTCTGACAATGAGTTATGCCTGAGCTATGGATCCTCCCCTTTCTGTTATTTGTGTTGGGGAATGCTTTGGAATTTGCTTCTGGTTTTGAGTCTTTGTTCATCACAAGGCTGTGCTGCATCAGAGCAGTTTTCCAGGTAACCTGGGGTAACCCAGATAGCCCAGGACTACATTTCCTTTGCAGTCAGAGTCCTCATCAGCTGGGGCAGAAGCAAGTTGGGTGAAACCACAGTACATTCAGGAGCAGCTGACTCCCTCTGGGGGCACATGGGCAGGAAAAAGACTAGTGTTTCCCAAGCCAGATGGGCTCAGGGAGCACAAATAACCCTGGTGAGGCATCACTCAAGATTCCAAGGCAGATCAAAGGCAAGTGAAGCAGGAGGAGCTGCTGCCCCACAGGGTACTGCAGCAGAGATGCTGTTGGGGGATTTTCACTCTGGCTATTCTCTGCCTGGTCAGACACAGTGTGAAAATCCCTTGTGGTCTCNTCTCTGCCTGGTCCAGTTCCCTCTGACCCTCTGTCCTCCTGCAATTTCTTCTCTCCTACCTCTGCCTCTTCTGCTCTGGTTTTACCAGCCTCCATCTGCCTTATTTTAATCTCAACCACCCTTCCATCATTAAGAGAATTCCACCTCCCATTTTGAAAATTAGGAAATGTGATATTTTTTTCCCAACCACACTGATTCACTGCTTGCAGTTCCTTTCTGTTGATTCCCTTGGCCTGCCCACTGATCAGGGCAAGGAGGTGCACACCTCCCACCTAGCCCACCAGGACCCCTTCCTCGCTTCATCGTCAAACCCACACAACAAGCTCTGATGGGAATTCATCAGTAAGAGCTATGAGCCCCAGGCAGAAACACAGACTGAGGCTACTTTGCCAAGTAAAACAGAAATCAACCAACCAAACAGGATTGTTCGATTATAAAGATGAAGTAAATGAATTATTCATATATTTTATATACAGGCAGTAGAAATCAGTATCAGATGATGAGGGCTTTCATAAACTCATGTGTCCTCATAAGAGTTACTGTTACACTTTTCCTTGGTTTCCCTGAGATGCCTGAAGCCTTTGAAGAGAATAAAAGCAAAATTTCTCACAGCATAACTGTACATCCCTATAATACATCTCTTTTGATCACTTGTGTAGTCATTCAGGACAGAGTTCAGCTCTCACTGTGGTTAGCAGGCATGTTTCTATGGCTGTAATGGGGACTAACTTGGACTGCTTGTTTCACTGCTATTTTAGAGAGAAGGACTAGACAGATCATGCATTTTATAATTCCATCCATGATGAAGATCCCTTCATAAGAGAGAGGATAAGCAGAAAGACCAAATGCTGTAGCAAAGGGTTATATGGTATTGTGACTGATTTTAAGAGGCTCTTCTTGCTCTTAAGAGTCTTGTTTGGTACTGACTTGAAGCAATGCAATCCCACAGAAGTCACTGGGTGGGTTACACGTGCTGAAATATGTTCCAATAATTTTAGCATTGAATTTATATCAACTTATATTCACTTTTCAAATTTGCTTCTGAATTCTTTTCTATATGTACAATCATAAAAGGGTGGAACAGTCATAAATTCTTTAATTGATGGACTACAGACACATTACAAGTTAAGCCACTGAGGCAAATTCATTACAATTTTTGAATGCTTTTGTAAGATTCAAGACAAAAATTGGTGGCCTGGAATTTATCAGAGGCATTTCACTAATCACAGTAACTACAGATTTCCAGAGTAGCACTTCACATCCGTGAATGGAAAAATGACAAACACTCTTTGCTTGGTAATATTTAACTCTCTGAGATGCTGAAACAGATTTGTTTCTGTAAATAGATTTTGAAAATTAGGAAGTGATCTGACTTTCACATCAAGCAATTACTGTGCAAGAAACATCAGAGTGTTTGAGCAGAGAGACTATCAAAGAGTTCCTAAACTGGCTGTGCCATCTCATTCATGTCTTGGGCTAGCATTGAAGTTAGTGACCTGTAAACATCTTGTGAGACTAAGGAAAAGACCCTCAGAAAACAATTTTATCCTACGTAATTAGAAACAAAAGTGAAAATCCACTTTCTTGGCTCTGAGCACAGGAACAATTTACAGCTGAGAGCCTCAGGCAAGCCTCTAGACATGAAACATCCTGGAGCACAGACATGACTGCAAGCAACATGTCTCTTCCAAACTTGAGACTCCTCTATGTTGATGTTAGCTTACTGGAGATATTTATGGCTTCCAGTGGTCACCAGGCTGTGCCAAAACACTGAACAGTGCCCTTTTGCCAGTAAATGCATGCAGGCCTGGGTGCAGATGGCTGTGAAGAGGGAATTTCTGTGGGGCTCTGTGGACTGCACTCATCTTGGGTTACCTAAATCAAGTCCATGGCATCCTACAGTCCTTCTTCTAAAAAACTAAACAAAAAAGCACTGCTGTGAGCACAAGCAGCTATCCTATAGAAGGCAGGGGCAGAGGAAGAAGAATTCAGTGTAAAGCTTCAAACTGAGAGGTTTCAAAGCACATCAGCTGGCTGACTGTACTGTATCCTCAACAGCCACCCATTAACCCTTCTCAAACAAAATCTGCCTGCAAGCCAAATATAGCACTTCAGAAGCTTGAAAGAAACTGGAAAAAAATCACCTAGACTAACCACTTTGTTCCTTCACCTAAAATTGATCTAAGGGCTTTTGTTGTTGTTGTTGCTGCTATGTAAGAGTTCCCTCAGAAGCAACAGCCAGTAACAAATGGGAGGTTTACTTTTTGCCAGCTACATAAGTTAGCAGTCAAGTAAAGCAGATGAGTAGCCAGGTCTCATAGACCAAGAAATTCACCCATCTGAGCAAGTTTGCAGATGATCCCAAGCTTGGAGCAGTGGCTGGCACACCAGGAGCTGTGCTGCCATCCAGAGTGACATGGACAGGCTAGAGAGATGGGCAGGGAGAAACTTAATGACATTTAACAAGGGTAAATGTAAAGTACTGCATCTGGGAAAGAACAAGCCCACGGATCAGTACAGACTGGGAACTGATCTATTGGAGATCAGCCCTGGGGGAAAAGCNATTCCAGCCACCTAGAAACAGGATAGTAAACAGTCTCATAAAAGTCTGAAAGGTCTAATTAAGTACTTTAAAATCCTTAGATGGGAGGTCTTATCTAGGTGTGTATCACATTTAATTCAGATTTCAAGATGGAATCAAAACCAAAACAGAAAAACAAGTGACAAGTTGGGTGCTCTACTGTCACATTTTATGCACTTCTCTGTTCTCCTGTGTTTGCAGAGCAAGAAAACCCATCAAGAAAAAGGGGAGGTTTGCCAAACAACCTTCTTTCATTGTCCTTTTTTCAGTCTGTTCACATGTATAGTGATGCAAATCACAAGGAACACTGCTGGGCAGTAAGGAAATCAATGAGAAGTTGCTTCTAGCTGGAACTAGTAGGTGCTGTGGCATGAAAACAGGGAATGTTAAAAAACTGCTGCCAAAAAAAGCCATGCTAATTATTTGAATGTATAAAACCCCTTTAGTACAGTGTTTAGCTAGCTAGTGTAACTTGTGATCCCCCAGGTGCTTGGTGGGANACCAGAAAATAAAAACTAAAAATAATTAATCATGTACAGCTTCAAAGAGATAATTGAAGGAATTATTACAAAGCCCCTTTAGTACAGTGTTTAGCTAGCTAGGGTAACTTGTGATCCCCCAGGTGCTTGGTGGGACACGTGGACATGGCTCCTATGGAAGGGTGGGAGAACCTATATCTAACATTTGGAGCAGCTTGCTGGGGCCAAGCAGTCCACTACTTGGTAGTATGACAGGTGTGTTTCAGGAACTTAAAGCAAGGTTGCTCTTCTCACAGTAAGGCATCACCTTACTTGTGGGAAATAGTTGCAAAAGCAGGCTCAGAGGTAAACACTCAGTAACACCTCTAACTGCTCAGGTTGGGATTTCTGGTTTCCTTGTTGTGGAGGTTTTTCTTTTGTTTTAATTCTTTGCCTCCTTCTCGGCTCTTTTCCTTATACTTGTTAGTGAGTCTGCTTGCTGAGCAGGTTGCAAATGAAACCAATTTTGTCCTCAGGTTACAGAGCAGGGCAGCACTTCCCAAACAGATCAACTTACTCCATAAACATCATGCTTTTTAGAACATGCACAACCAGCATATGCTTTTGTGTGATCAAACGCCAGTTGGAAACCCAATTGCACTGGGGAGTTTGGGGTGATACTGGTGTCATCTGAGCTGACAAATCATTGATCACAGAGGAATTCTTAGCACAGCAGGCAGGTGTCCTATGATCAAATCCAGCTACTAGGAAACATATTGATCCCAGGTATTGCATGTCTGCTACACACAGTTCAACCAGTCTCTCAAATATAAATACTGTTTATAAATATAATAATATAAATATAAATAAATTTATAAATATAAATACTGTGCCTGCCAGTGTCAACCATTCTGTGGGACTCTCAACCTGTGCTGCTATTTTCTTGGCTTATTCAGACTTCTCTTATAACTGACACACCACAAACAAATTCTTGTATTCAAGCTCATTCATGTCTTGAACTCATGTCATGAGTCTCTGCATAACTGCTATTTTATACACAGTCTGATGCACTCTAGACAGCAGGTAAAAGCAGCTGCTTTTGTAATTGATAATGTATTTTCAGTAATCAGCTCTTAGGAGAATCCTGATGAAAATACAGACACAGGTTAAGGATTCTGAAACACTGCCTGTCCCTTCCAGCTTCTGAGCACAGCACGAGCTGCACAATGTGAATATTAATCAGAGGATGACCAGAATACTTACATGTCTTACAGTATGTCCACATTAAACACCAATTCTCAACACATTATTAAACTGTCTGCCACATTTTTTTCTTGCCAACTGAAGAAGAAGTGATGCTACTATTGAAGTAAATGGAAAAATGAACCACAAATGCATGAGGAGCATGGCAATGATGACCACTGCTGCTTATCAATCACCATCAGGCACTACTGCCCTCACAGGCACTGCAATGCTAAGTCTTCATTAGAATTCAGTTCTATTGCCACATATGTAAGCATTACAATTATTGTCATTTGTGCAAACAGTGAGTGGAAAATTAGTAATTATCAGAATGATCACAATGGTAACTTCCATAAAACACAGATATCTTCTCCAAGGTGGAAAGCATACAGTAACTCCAGGGAACTTTTTCAATCTAAAATAGTTTGCATTACATTCCTCCCTACATTTTCTTTCTTTTTTTTTAATCCCAAGTAGCATGTAATTGCCAAAGGCAGCCAAATTAGAGTCTTGAAGTCAGTACACTCTTGTTATACAGCTCCACAATAGCTTCCCAGCTGTCTTTGCTTTCAAATAAACTTCACAACATAACTATTCCATGAAACTTTCAAATAGGATGGGAAATTCCTCACTGTTTGTAAAACCTCTCTTGGGTGTGCTGGGTCTTCAGTATTACAGTTAGATGTTTGGGACACTGACCTCTACATGTACATTTTCACAGATGGTGATGTTACTATGCTAATGAATTAGAATAATGTAAGTTTCATTTCACAGCAGTCCCTAGAGGAGCTGACAGAACTGCTACTCTACTATTTTACACAGCATATCTCTCTCCAAATTATAGACTCCAGCTCAGAAGAACTCAGAAGACTGCAGGATGAGAGAGGCTTGCAGAGATAAAAACACCACATTCATTTTCTCACAGCAGCTGAGAAAGGAATAGGTGCCAGACATCTAAGCCTAGGCCAGTGCCCTCTTAAGTAAGCTGTAACACTTCCTAACAGTGAAGCTGGAAAAGCCTTAACAAAGGATATTTTGCTCTATGTTTCCAAAAGTTCACGAAGCTAAAAGACTTTGTAAGAAAATGTACCTCTTGCATCTTCCAAGTACCTATGTGTTTGAGCTTCATCTCCCTGTCAAGACAAATCTGCATACTATCAAAGGCATTGCTTGTAGTAAAATGTCAACACAAGCACCAGATCTGAAACCTTATGTTTATTTCTGCAGTGATTTCCCTGGCTGTAAAAGACAACTTCCCTTTCTCTATCTATTGAAGATTGTTTTGTTTCCTGCCTTTTCCTTAAGAAAGAAGAAAAACTCCTTTACTTGAATATCAAGTTTATTCCAATCTTGGACATTTTTTGGTGCCAATGACACAATTCAGGAATATACTAAAAAAAAAAGCAATGCTTTGGAAATAATCCGAGATCTGATGAAATATATATGTTCTTTTTCCTTTGCATTGAGTACTTAGAAATAGGAAAGAAAGAGGCAAATGGACACAGTACAATCTTCTATGCAGTTGAAAACTGCAGTGTACCAGGAGAGAAGAAATACTGAAGTGAAGAGCATTCTCCTCCTCCTCACACCAGAGGGCTAACACAGCTTTGTGCTCCTACCCAGCCTAGGAAATGGTGGTGGGAGGGTACACATATGTCAATACAGGAGCAGAATCAACAGCCTCTCACTTCTTATAGCTGGAGCATTGCTGCCCCAGACATTTGGAAAGGTCAGAACTGCAGGGCAGAGGTGGGGAAAGACACAATTTTTCCTTCAAAGGATACGTGTCAAAGAGCTACCAAAATAAAATCAGATAAAAGAGATTAACAGGAACACAGATTCTTACTCTATTTTTTTTTTTTTTATTTTTTGTGTCTTTCTAAAACCCAGCAAAGCCACAAATCAGGGAATAAATCTGCTGCAACAGTAGCTGTTTGGGATGGGTTGGCTGGAAGGCTCTCCCCATGCCACAGCATCCCCATTGCAGCAAGCACTTGTGCTGGGAATTGCATAGATGTTTCCTGAGCTGCCCTGGCTTAATCACAGTCTTCAGAACTATTACCATAATGAAAACTCAATTACTGCCAATATGCATTGCATGTATTTCAGTGCACATATTAACCTCTTCTTTCTTGGGATAACCTGGAGCTGATAGCTGGCTTGAATACCAATTATTTCATTATCCCTTTTTCAAGTAAGTAGAGGTTAATACTAATGCTGTTTAGTGGGGTGCTGACAGCATTAGTTCTCCTCTCATTTAGTCTTTAAAGATGAAATTACAAGCTAAGTTGCTTGAGTTTCATGGGTACAGACACTGAAATAGTTTCCAGTACAGAGCTTATAAATAACGTCAGAAGCCCTGCTGTTTCACCTCCTGAGTCATTCTCTCCAAAGGCTTTAAAATTCATGATTCAAACAACAAGGCAGAGGGAAAGCTTTCAGGCAGTTGTTTCAGTAGCTAATTAAATGAGACTACAGTGTAAGGGAGACAATATGAAGTGTGCATTATTTCTTGTTTTGCTTAATGCATTTGAGAATTAATCCTCTGGATAAACTAAACAGACTAAATTACAGCTCAGGATTATCACAGTCACTTCTGCAACGCATTAACCTTTCACTTCTTGCAACAGAGGACTGGTGACAGCTGGGGATTCCATCTAAACTCACATGAAATCCTGTGAAATGAGGTCTCAGGGAAGGAAGCAGTTCTACTCCATAAAGCACAGGTTGACTACACTCTAAAAGAATACCCTAAACAGCCCTTGACTAGAAAAACCACCCCAAACTAACAGATGAAGCTTCAGCAGCAAAAGGTACTGGAAGCTCTTCTACTCATCCACCCTCTGTCTTAAAATCATCAAGGTTCTTTAAAATAAATAAATAAATTAATAAAAGGGTGAGCCTTCTGATGCCGAAAATTCTGGAAAATAGGTACTTGGCACAGAGTTAATGGAGAGAGACAGAGTTACCTTTAATTGGAATTTCACACCTTCAGGATGTTCAATATGGATGCATGTGCCTGCCCCAAGGGATTACACCTTTTATAGATTTTATTGGTAATTAAGATATTGATAACTATAGCTAACCCTGGCACTAGGTTTACCAATGGCCCACCCCTGGTGGTCTTCAGCTCTGCCCCTGGGGAGAGCCCATGTGGGGCTTGGCCCTCTTCTGTTGTTTTGTCTTCAGGCTATCTGCAGGTGGCTTCTTCCAAACACCATGTCCTTGGCAAGGCATGAGAAAGTCCAAAACAGTCCTTTAGGAACAGGCCTAGTGGCTTCTAATATGTGAACAATTCAGGAAGCTTCCTAAGTCTCTAATAATCCTAGAAATCTACAGAATGTGCCCAAATCTTTAGGCATCACTTCCTAGCTAGTGCTGCCCAAACATGATCCCACACTTGCAGGCTGGCTACCTGGACTGGAGAAGTCCTTTACAGGCTCATTAATCCCATTTTAGAACCTCTGCCCACCACAGCTCCCTGTGGCAATGCCTGAGCATTTCATGTGGCCATGCTATGGTTCTTGCTTTGTGAGCTGCAGCAATAGCACCCTGCCTTTCTTCATACTACTGATCAGTTAATACTCTTTTACCAGACCCTAGCCCAGTAGCTTTGTCCCAAGCTGAAAACTCTTCCATGTACAGAAACTATTCAATACCTCTGAGTATCTGCTGGGGATTCTTCTCCCTTTTCTAATGGTGTTTCACCATTAGATGAGAAGCCCAACACTGCCTGCAAGGGCCAGTGTGTGAGTGGGCTTGTGGTGTGACTGCAGCATACCACCTGTGAATGCTTTCTATGTATTCTCTCTTCCTTCCCCAGTTGCACAAAACATTGTGTTTTTTACCATCCCTGGGTAGTGAGTTGACAATTTTAGACAGTTACTCACAGTGATTCCCAGATCATTCTCCTTGAAAATAACTCCTGTGGATCCTGCTATCGTGTACTCACAGCACATATACTGCATTACTCTGCTTTTATTGACACGAAAATGTCAAGGGCTGTTGTGCTGCTTAGGCATTTTCTACTATAAGATTATTGTCACATTTTCACAGTCAGTATCAGTTTTGATATGAAATACTTGAAGCAGGCTTCATCAAACTTTGCCAACATGCTATTCTTGCTGTTCACTCCCTTTGCAGCTAACATGGAGTTTTGTGAACAACCAAAGTACCAAAAGAGGTGGCTGGGCAGCCTAATAAAGCCATTCTCCATTGGGAAGACTGACAATTTATTCCTAACTTCTTTCAATCAGGTGTTACTCCACAAGAGGAAAATACCTCTTATCTCACAGTAGCTTATTTCTATAAAGGTCTTTGATCCAGGAGCTACAGAAGACTTAACCATACTTTACTGACCAGATCCAGCTACAAAAAGGTTATAAATTCCTCTAAAACCCCCTGCTAGATTGGTGAGGCATGACTTCTTTCTTCAAAAGCTACATGGACTTTTCCATGACTGTATTTTCTGTCCCTTAGCTCTGTGACTATCCTGGTTCAGTGATTCACAGATCCCAATTTAGGGGACTCTGTACATGGGGCCTTCCTATTTAGATGGGTTATACACCTATATCAGATGTCTGTATATGTATGTGTATAATCTGTATATTTGAATGCAGTTCAATTAATTTGGGCTTTCATTAAAATGAGGTATATGGCTACATATATTACGTAGAAACTACTTAAAGTTGATAGTTTCAAAATTGGTTGTTAGATTTATAAAAGCGTCACATTTTGCATTCTCTTTCAAAGATTGTATGAGGGATGAAAGTCATTGCAAAATTGGCAATTTCTTAAATTTATAATTCTTTTTCATGTGTTTATGCTTCAGCTCAGCAAAGCAGTTAAGGTTTTGAGTCTATGATTTATTTTAATGCCATCAAGTTTTAGATGCCACACGTGAGGGTCAAATTAAGACTGGGACCCATGTAAACCAACTTCTCTAACCAAAAGCATTTCCGTATGTCTCATAGAATCCTAGACTGGTTTGGGTTGGAAGGAACCTCTGGAGCTCATCTAGTCCAACCCCCCTGCAGTGGGCAGGGACATCCCCAACTAGATCAGCTTGCCCAGAGCCCTAGCAAGCCTCACCTGGAATGCCTCCAGGGATGGATCTCTATACACTCTGTATAATTGCACTATGTAGCTGATGTTATAAACTTCCTTAGAAACCCAAAGTGCTTTCTTCACCATCCTCTGCTAGCCAAAGACCTTCCTGCTAACACCCAAGGGTAGACACAGGCTCCACCCTGTGCCAACAGCTCCAAATCACACCAGACATTTGGTGGAAACAGGCATATCATGGTGGCTAGGAGGATGCCCATGAGGCAGCAATGTGCCCTTGTGGCCAAGAGGCCAATGGCATCCTAGGATGCATTAAGAGGAGAGAGCCAGGCTCTGCTCCATGGCATCCAATGGTAGGACAAGAGGGAATGGGAGCAAGTTGGACCACAGGAGGTTTAGTATTAACACGAGGAGGAACTTGTTTGCAGTGAGGGTGCCAGAGCACTGGCCCAGGCTGCCCAGGAGGCTGTGGAGTCTCCTCTGGAGACATTGCAGAGCTGCCTGGACACATTGCTGTGTGAGCTGGTCTAGGTGATCCTGCTCTGGCAGGGGGGTTGCACTAGATGATCTTTCTAGGGCCCTTCCAACCCCTGACATACTGGGATACCTCTTCTGTGATACTGTGGATGGTTTGAAGGTCAGATGTGGGGAGCAAGAACCATGAAAATGACCTATGTGCTGGGGTTTTGAACAGCATTTCTGTTTGCAGTAACTGTTTGCATTCATTTACATTTTCAATCCATTCAAGCTTTCTTGAATTTTATGATCAACAGAGCTGTTTCCTAAACCAAACTCAGAATCCAATTTAATGCAAGCCTTAGGTTTGCTTTCCCAGAGGATGCTGGAGATAGAGAGGAAATGTTCAGGTTTCCACTGAAGTTTCCTTCAGGCTCTAACCTCCTCTCCTAGATACAATCACAACTGCATGTTTAATCACAAAGTTCCTGTAGGGCCCTCCCCAGCAAGCCATTGACTCCTAGAAATGCCAGTACTCATAGGACACAACTAAGCAGAGCTCTTTTTTTGCCCAGATGGTGAACAAAGACTATTAATGACTATTCTGGTGCTTAACCAGTTAGGAAAAAGACAAATGATCACCCTCCTTTAAGCAAAACACATCCTAAGCACACTACAAGTCTGTTACATTTTATATCCCATGAGCAGCAACTGCATTTATACAAGCACACCAATAGGATAAGCAATGGCTTTTGTACTATCTCTCCTGTTAGACCCCAGTGAGACTATCAAACTCTTTAAGGTCACACTGGATTTTAGATGTAGGACCACTAGACAAGGTTGGAAGAATACTATGGCTATGACAATAGACTATTCTTCAAAATATCTGTGGTTATTTTGATCAATTCATACTTGAGTTTTAAAACAATGTAAGTTATTTCCTAATGAATGTTAGATGCTCCAGATATTACTGATGAAATACCTCTTTTATTTGATCTACAAACCAGGATATATTTAGCTAGTTCAGTGTTAATGGAAAAACAGAGATGGACTTGAAACAAAGATCTAATCTTATTGCAAGGTTCAGGGCTGTTCAGATCTGCGAGTTCTGAGCAATTTCTGAAACAAAGCTGTAGTAATCCTCCCTATTCTGGTCTCCAGATCACATCCCATGGGCTATGAACACAAAGTAGCAGGAAGAAAAATAAGCAATTCTAATGATTCATGTTCTTAAGCAATAGATTGCTTATTTTTGCCAGCAAAGCTTCAAAGAAACAAGACACTTCAACAAAAAAAGAATGATGGCACAGTGAAAACACCTGCTGCTGCAACACTGTTGTCTGCAATCTTAGAATCTTTCTCTGTAATGTTTCCTGAAATGCCACAGGTCCCATTTGTAAAAGAAAAGGCAAAATTAAAGGATTTCTGTCCTTTAAGGGAGGGAAGGATAGAAATTCCTCACACCTGCTCTGACTCTGCAGTGTATCACAGTATCACAGTATCAAAGTATGTCAGGGGCTGGAAGGGCCCTAGAAAGATCATCTAGTGCAACCCCCCTGCCACAGCAGGATCACCTAGACCAGCTCACACAGCAATGTGTCCAGGCAGCTCTGCAATGGCTCCAGACAAGGAGACTCCACAGCCTCCTGGGCAGCCTGGGCCAGTGCTCTGGCACCTGAACTGCAAACAAGTTTCTCCTCAGGTTAATACTAAACCTCCTGTGGTCCAACTTGCTCCCATTCCCTCTTGTCCTA
>VWZO01041628.1:97481-116768 GCA_013396975.1 Bucco capensis
AGAATGCTGTGTGCAACTGTGTCAAATGCTTTGCTAAAATCGAGATAGATAACAGCCACAGCTTTTCCTTCATCCAGCAAGTGGGCCACCCAGTCCTAGAAGGAGATCAGGTTAGTTAAACAGGACCTGCCCTTCATAAAGCCATGATGACTGGTTCTGATCACCTGGTTGTCCTGCATGTGCTGCATAATGGAACTCAGGATGATCTGCTCCATCAGCTTCCCTGGCACTGAAGTTAGACTTACAGGCCTGTGATTTCCTGGGTCCTCCTTCCTTCCTTTCTTATAGATGGGTGTTATATTTGCTCTTTTCCCATCAGCTGGGACCTCTCCAGTCAGCCAGGACTGCTGATAAATGATGGAGAGTGGCCTGGTGAGCACCCCTGCCAGCTCTCTCAGGATTCTAGGATGAATCCCATCTGGCCCCATCAGTTATACTCTGGTAAATACAGGAACAGTTTTTATGGCTCTACAATGGACCATAGCTTTAGGACTCCCAGTACACAGTAAAAACCAACCTACCCATGCCTGCAGACAAGCCAGCTGAGCTGACTTATCCCCATCTCAAATGTATTGGTGGACTGCTCTGAGACTAAATCTATCAGGGCCCAAAAGGATATTAAACTAAGCCTCTAGAGTTCAAAAGATAATGCTTACTCAAACCACAACCTATGGAATTGATTTGAACTAAAACTCATTCATTTCTCACACAAACTGCATATCTGTTATCTTGCTGTCCTTTTTGTCAGCTCTCATGTGCATCCTAAGATACAAAATCTGCACTAACCAATCTGTTAGGGAAGACAGCTTATGAAAGGCCCTATCCTCCATGGTTATCTACAGGTTAGATGTGATGACCTGGAAGTCCTCTCCCAGCCTTACATTCCTGCAGAACACTAGTATAACAAGAAGAGCTGAACACAACAGCTGGCCAGAAGGGAGAGCAGCATCAAAGGCTCTGGCATTTCCCAGCTGGGAAAACAGCATTTCACCACAGGTCATACAGCAAACACACAGGCTACTAGCAGAACAAATCAACTATTTGAACAAGTAGAGAGCAATTCATTTCAGTCATGGGTTAAGGGAAATCCAGTGAATACAAATTATACAAAGCCACCATGAACTTGCCCCCTTGAGAGACACAAACCAGTTTATTCTGAATGGAATAGTCAACAAACACCAAAGTAAAAGGGTTTTTTTTTCCCCTGAAGGTGGAGGGAGCATAGACAATTTCCCAAGAAACATAAAAGAAAGATTAAAAAAAAATACTGCAAGAAGGAGTAGGCCTGGATTCTACAGAAGAATGTTCTTTAGTTTACTTTTAAAAGACCAAAAATTAAACCAGTTGCACTTTGTTTTCAGTCACAGCTCAATCATTTCACAGCTGGGAAAATGAGAGAGAAGAGGCTCAAATAAGGCAAAATAAAGGAACAGGAATTCACAGGGCTGCCTGATATTCACCACAGAAGTATGAGAGTGGCTAATCACTTAACAGAGATTGTCTACAAAGAACTCTTCAAGAAACACTGTGATTCTTCAAGTGCACAAATCCTTCTGATCAGCAGCAGTGAAAGCTTGTTTATTATGTAAACTCTGCAAAAGCTAAGAGCAGGAGCAGCAGCTGATTTTAGTTTTTAATGAATATGTGGTGCATTCCTCCTGACCACAGATTACAGTTCTGGAAAAAGGGAATAATGAGGAAAAATAGGTTCTACCTGCTGAAGGGGGAGAAGCATCCTTGAACATCAACTTGACAACCTAAGAAGTCTGATTTGAACTGGTTTTGATGGGAATAATGACAAAAGCCCATAGAGATGTAAAACAAACAAAAAGCTATAGATCAAGCAGTAAGATTGGAATTTGTAGTTTGGAGACCAGACACCAGACTAGGCCACAGCAGCCTGGGAAGAGCAGGACACCAGACCAATCTTTTATAGGCTAGATGTCTGGAGATCACAGGCAGATAGATGGAGGACTGTGGAACCAGTGTATGTTCAAGAGGGAGCTATCTCATCACACCTACACCCTATGTTGGCCTATGTAGATCAAGCCCTTCTCAATAACACGCTGTCTGCAGCCCACTTCCACCCAAAAGTCAGAGGAAGCTCATGAGTAGAAGAAATTGCCCTTTCAGATCCTACACAGACAGGTTATACAAACCACAGGGCAGTAGGCTGAGCAAGTCCACACTGGTGTTTTATCCATAGCACTACTGGAACAAACACATCCAGGATAGAAGCTGCCTTTTCCTCTTTCTCTTCTTCTTTGTCTACATTTAACATTGATGGCATGGGGATTTAAGTTAAGTCATACTTTTGCTGAGCAGAAATTCTGGAGAGGAGAGACCAGCAAGTCCAGAGTTGACAGCGTGTGTGCTAGAGTATCAAGCTCAGAAGAGTTGTGCTCCATCCCTGTGTGCAAGCCTCAGTGTCCAATGTTGCTTGATAAAACACCAGCCCACAGCATTTGACAAGTCACTATGGTTAAGCCAAATGTGACAGAAATGTATCCTTGTAGTGATGAGACTCAAGTGTATGCTTCCTCTGAACTGTTGTTACCTTTGCCAAGGAACTCAGCTGTCACAGTCCAAAGCAGAGCCCAGGCACACAGCAACAGAAAAGCAGCATAACTGGGAAATCAGCCCTCAAGTGCAAAGCTGAGAACGCACAAGTTTCATGGTATAGATGTACCTATTAATATTTGGTGGAACAAGCAGGATGGCAATTTATTTATGGACAACATTCAAGCCAAAACCACTGAAATACATACATTGGAAACAGAACTTCTGCAAAGTTTAGAACAACTTTTGCTGAATATCTTTAGATGGTAAATGAAAGGGAAAAGATCAGAGGCAGGATCATTGCCTGGATCTAGTCCTAGCTACATGCTCTTGAGAGACACTTGGATGAAATTGTCTTCAAAAGTTATCAAGAGTGAGGTAAGAGGCTGGGAATCAACTGAGTAGCTCCTGGAAAAGCAATAGTGAAAGATTTAGGAATGTGTTAAATGACAATGGCTGCTTAAAAGGCAGCAAACAGCATCAGAAAGCTATCCATGACATCATGGAACTTCATTAATAAGCAGGAACTCATGAAAACAAAATGAAAAGAAAGGACTTCCTTCTAAGGTACCTAGATATTCTATCTTACACTGAACTTTCATTCTGTGATGATGGTAATCATACAGGCTGAAAGCATTTTCTAGATCATTGACTGATATGTTGCTTTTGGATGTCTTCTCTGATGAAAGGAGGAGTTTAACATACAAACTTACAAAATATTTATACTAAGTATGAATATTTGTGCTCAGAGGAAGGGATAAAATAGAAAATCCAGTTTAGACAACATACAAAATGTCCTGGAAATGTAATGCATTAAAATATTTTAAAAATAAATATTTACCCAGATCCTTAATGAGTGATAATGCTTCCCATGATATAAATGCTCCACCACCATCATCCATAGCTCCCTGCCCAACGTCCCAGCTATCCAGATGTCCACTGACCAACACAACCTGGAAAAGCAATTGTGAGAAAACATATCTACATGAAAACACTGAATCAAAAAAGTCAGTTCAGCATTTTAGCATTTCAATGATTTTTTTCAAAAATGTGCCTTTTTAGTTTAGAACAGGAGAAAGGAAACATTTCAAGGAAAACAAAAACATTGTTCTCTAGTCACTGAATATAAATCTAGGATAACCAAACGCATCCTACTGCTTCAAACCACTGCCTAAATCAAATTGGATCTGCTGAAAGAAACATTTAAGTGAAATGTTTTGTCTTGCACATTAAGAAAGTGCATACTTTTCAGAGATACAGGACAACTACATTGCAGAATGGTGACAATTTCTTTCATATTCAAGGTCTTTAAGCCCTTAGGCATGAAATGTGACTAATCCTAATTTGGGGTGCTTAAGGAAGAAATATGAACTTAGTATTCCTAGGCAGAAGTTGTTATTTTATTCTTTATCTCTGGTACCTGTCACAGAGGACCTCTAATTTATTACTAGATCCCCTACGTGCTACAACAATGACAAGGTATTTTATAGTTCCATTAGTCCTAAAGATATTTTAAGTTAAAAATGACATGGTAGCAAGTCCCAGATGGGTCTTCTGCAAAGCAAGTTTTGTAGCTACAGCAGAGTATAGTAGTATCTGTCTCTCCAGAAACACCCACTTTCAGATCTAAAGTCTTCCTATGTCCACAAGCAGCACCAGAGCAATACCAGAAGTGAGACATTTTCCTAACAGGACATGAAGCTCAAGGGCTGATGGATCTATGATTACAATGGAAAGCTCAGGGAGAACAAGAACTCTGAGCTGAGCAGATAGTGTGATAAAATGAAGCAACAGGACAAAAATAACAGCAGGGAGCCCCTCCAGTGCCCCCAGGAATCTCTGAAGAACTGGTACCAGTAATGAGTGCCCTTGGGATGTATGTATGGCTAGGCTTTGCGAACAAAGCTCCAGGGAGAGCTCCATCCATGCTCCTCCTCAGCGCCTTTTCCAAGCGCACTGATAAAAAGAGGATAGCAGATAACACCCTTGAGCCTGNGAAGTGGCTTACCTATGACAACTCAGCACTGTATATATTTGTATATATTTCATTTTATTGTTATCATTTAATTAGTTTTAGTTTTCTTTTCCAATCAGTAAGTCTCTCTCCCTTGTTCCCTTCCTCTTTCCCTTTGGGAAGGGAGAGGGTTTAATAGAGAGCATTCAGTGGCTGGCCCAGCCCCACCTTTGACAGAGAACTAAGCACACACAGATAGATGCATGCAGGTGGAGAGGGCAAAGCATGAAGAAGCTCAGAGAGCTTGGGAGGTATCTGCAGCCTATGGAGGACCAAGCTCAAACACAACCACACTTTGCAGCCAGCTAATGAAGACTCATTACTGTCCATTCAACCAGGGATTTGCAAATAATATTTGTAAAAAAGAACAGAAAAGGACCTGAGTGAAAGCACAACTCTGTGTGTAAAGGACATGTACTCCACAACTTCAAAATCACCACATGGTTTGTTTGTTCTTAAAGCAAAAATTGGTTTTAAGAAGATAAGTACTCAGACTCCTAGGAAACAGAGCTTAAAGTTGAAATGAAATATTTAGAATAAGTTTGTAAACTCATTGAGAGAGAACTAAGCTTACAGCAGTGAAAGAATACCTCACTAATGCTGTTCCCTGGCAGCAATCTCAGCATGAGTGTCTGGGAGGGAACAACTCCTCATTGCTGTGGAACAACACATCGTGCAACAGCAGGAATTCTGAATCAGAAGGTGCTGGTGTAATCCCATTTGGGGTTACAGACTCCAAGCATAAAGCATCCTTATGAACTCCAGAACATTACACTAAAACAGACCAAGGTTCACGTGGACTGAGAAAGTCAGATATTATGGATGAACTTTTACTTAAATTTACTTAAGCTAATGTCAAAAACCAATTCTATAAATACAATTAGTGTACTTCTAGATGAAAATTTCAGAACAGTTTGTTTTTTTTAAACTATCATGCTTGTGTAGCAGCTGCTCACATGAAAAGTTTCAGTGATCCTGCTGATAGCTAGCCATAGACATTCTTCTAAGATGACACACAGTCATAAAATAACAGAAACACTATGTTTATCTTGTAGATATAATATGTCTGGGCAACGAATGGAAATATTTTTGAAATTCACTCTAAACCACTATATTATTTAAAATAATATTATGAAATAATAATATTATAACTCTCTGTAAGGTGGGCTATTAACAAAGGCAGTTAAAGCTATCAAGGACATAATGATTATTACATTTTCCACACTGATTTCAAATATATTATGTGGGTCTCAGCTCCAAATCTACACACAGACTAATCATTTAGATTTGCACAAAACATTCCTATAGAAATGTCACCACACACTAACAGAATGTAAGCATTGCAAGGCAATGTAAGTGAGTATATGTATTTGTTTTAAATACACAGAGAAATCATCAGCAGCTGTACAGGACAGTACAAATGCAGCAATACCAATTTCCAAACTGAGCAAAAATAAATAGGATAAGACAGCTTACATGCACATGACAACTTAAGATTTGGCTTTCCTGCAGTGATACAGATAAGAAATGCTACTCTAGACACAGTCCTGAAACAACACAACAGAAGTGAAACTGCAGGAAACATTTCAAGTAGAAAATGAGTTGTTATATTTGCTTCTGCACCAGAATTATGACTTCTATTGGATGCCTTAAAGTCATGGCCAGGATTCCAAACAAGATATTGAAATTTCTACTTTATATATATATATATACACACATATTTATACATTTTATATTTTAAACTCAAGAAGATCAGGAAGATGAACCTCCCATTCACACAGACGTGTCATGGAGTTATCTTTTCCTAAGGGTGAGTTTTGCCACTACAAAGGAATTGCCCATCCATTCCATACATAGGCACACATGCCTGTTGCATTTGTCACACAATAACTTCATAAAATGGAGGCAAACTATCTTCTGCCTGGTTAGAGGGAATTTTAAGCAAAGTCTATTCTGCTTTTAATTAATCTTGGCAATCTCACTTGCTCCTGTAGAGGCCTAAGGCAAAGGCTTCTTTCTACACAACAGTAGATATCACAAGTAATAAACTTTAGGAGAGAACTGTAATGAACATTTTAAATTATAGGATTTAATCTGGAATAACATTTACATCAAGTTGTGAAGAACACCATGCAAATTATTCCATGTCACTGAGGTAGATGGTGATGGATGAGTAATGAAGTCATCATTCATCTTTGCCAGTCATAGAGGAAGATGCCTTCATCGATGGAGGTTAGGGCCCACAAATTAGGACCTCTTTGGATGGAATATGGCTAACAACACATTCTCTTAAAAAAAAGCTTAGTAATAACATTCATTATCCAAACCAATAAAGAGCATTTTTTCCTTACATCTTCCTCCAGCAGCCAGAGAAGAAGCACCTTAACTTGCATGGAGAGGACAGAAAGCTTAACCAAGGTTCACATACACAGAGAAGGAATGGACAAAAACTAAACAGGATATTAGAACCAGACCAAGCATCTTTAGCCAAGACACATTCAAACTCCAAAAGCCTGTATGCCAAAACATCAAGCTAAACCAGTGAAGTGCTCTAGACTGTAACTTGAGCTCTTTTCAACTATTCATCCACATTCTCAGCCAAATACTGCCACGAGTTAGTCATTTGCTCAGGCAACACAGGTCTGTGGTGCTTCAAGCCCAGTTCCCAATTACCTGGAAAATCATGAAAAGCATTTCAATTCAAGTCTTTGTGGTCCATTTTTCTCCAGTTTGTTTCTAAATAGGTTCAGCTTAAGCTCTAGGTTCCACAGTATGTTTTTACATTATTTGACTGGGTATTTTTTCTGACTGAATCCCCTCCCAGTGTACAAAACTTATGCATATGAACACCACATATAGATGATTTGTGTTTGAACCAAAAAATAGAGGAAAAGAAGTCAGAGAAGAATTAGGATCTCCTATTCAACCCAATCAAAAAACTGCCTATAAATACTCTCCTTACCAGACACTCATTACTCTTTTTACTCACATGAATACTCTCTCACTCCACAATTTCCTATTTTCCCCAGTACTAAACAAAATTTCTGATGCTACCTAAATCATAATTGAAAATCTCTTAATCCCACTTTCTCAGACAGAGGAACCCAGCACCAAATTCAGGCCTGTGCTCTTAAGCATAGGGATTATTTTTAGTTATCTACCCATTTGGACAGCATGACAATTATGAACTGCCAGATGGCTTCAGTTTATAATGATTTAAAGATTTTCTGGATTTTACTGCCTTAACAGAATGGGAACAAGGGAAAAGAGAGAAGCAGCATATCATGTACCTAACTAGTGGGCAAATAAAACAGCTGGCAGGACTAAATTTAAGACCATTATGTTTAACTTGCCTTCAAAACTATGATTAAATAAAGTCTTCAGATATACAGATTTGCAAATTAAGAGCAGTAAATCTAGCAGGGCAGTTTTGGGATGCATTAGCATCATCTGCAATAGTGCTTGCAAATATGTTCTGGAAAATGGCAACATGAAGCAATATGCTTTTCTGCTGCTTACCCACACAGCAAAGTTGGCACTAGTGTCCACAGCAACCTTCTTCTCTTAAGTAATTCTTAGTCTGCAGACTGTATTCCCTTTTTTAGGAAAATATCTTATCATAATAGTGAAATAAAATGTTGGTGTGTAATTAGGTTTTTTGCCTGGACTCATTCTCTTCCCTACTCCACCTCAACTCTCTCTCTCCCTCTCCAACTCACAGAGCAAAACAAATGACAAATTAAGAGTTATTAACATTTCCTACTTGATACTTGATTCCTACATTCCCTACTTGATTCCAGGCAGAATCATATCCTGTACACAAATCAACATTCCTCAAGTTTTAAAATATTTACAGCAGTTGTTATTAGAGAGCTCCTCCAGGAGCCCATCAAGGGCTCTCTGCTGGGGTGGCTGAGACATTTTACCCGTGGATGGAGGACCAGCAAAGGGAATCAGATCTCCTGTAGGCTCCCAATGACTGAAGAGATCATCCCAGATGATCCACAAGTGATATATTTGTATCATGTAGTAAGATTCTGTAAATCAGTCCCTTGGTTTGTCATCAAAGGCCTCCCAAAAATCTAAATAATCAGAACTTCTGTGTGCTACAGGAGCACAGATTGCAGCAACTGCTTCACACATCATCTTCCTTTCTGGAATGCAACCCAACTCTTCCAACAGCATGATAGATACTCGAAGGAAACTTCTCAAGCACTGCATTATAAAGATATTCCAACAGCATGATAGATACTCGAAGGAAACTTCTCAAGCACTGCATTATAAAGATAACAATTTAAGTAGGACTCTGTTTTGTATCTACACTACCATTATTTTAAGGCCAGGCTGGCTGGGGCTGGGAGCAAGCTGCTCCAGTGCCAGGTGTCCCTGCCCATGGCAGGGGGGTGGCACTAGATGAGCTTTAAGGTCTCTTCCAACCCTGACAATTCTATGATTCTATCATTTCAGGCTCAGCTTCTTAACATTTGGGGAAGACAAAACATATGAAGCTGAGTGCCCATCATCAGCATAGCACTATATGGCACAGGATGAGAAGTAGACTTACAACCTGTGACTAGTGGTGTGCCCCAGGGGTCAGTGCTGGGGCCAGGACTGTTCAATATATTCATTAATGATTTGGATGAAGGGGTAGAGTGTTCCCTCAGCAAGTTTGCAGATGATCCCAAGCTTGGAGGAGTGGCTGGCACACCAGGAGCTGTGCTGCCATCCAGAGTGACCTGGACAGACTAGAGAGATGGGCAGGGAGAGACTTGATGACATTTAACAAGGGGAAATGTAAAGTACTGCATCTGGGAAGGAACAACCCCATGGATCAGTACAGACTGGGAACTGATCTGTTGGAGAACAGCCCTGGGGAAAAAGCTCTAGGAGTGCTGGTGGCTAGGAGGATGCCCATGAGGCAGCAATGTGCCCTTGTGGCCAAGAGGCCAATGGCATCCTAGGATGCATTAAAAGGAGCGTGGCCAGCAGAGCCAGAGAGGTTCTTCTCCCCTCTACTCTGCCCTNAAGGATAGATATTCCTATACTACATATATAAAATTGTATATAAACTATCCTGTTTTAAAATTTGTGTCTTTGTTACTACCAGGAAAAAAACGCTTTGTGCAGTGTTTAAACACAGGTCTACTCTTTTGCATGTACTTCCATTAACTTCAACAGCTAAATTCAAGGACAGAGTTGGATCAGAGATAGTTGTAAAAAATGCTTACTTGGTAAAAACTTTTCCTGAAAGTCTACCTTGATCATCTTTCAGGTATTTGTAGCCCAAAACAAATCAGTGAAAAAAGATTTGATAGTTTCTGCATTTGTCTTGAAGAAAACACTACACACCTCCAGTTAAACTGCAATTGGATCAAATCATGCCCTAAATGTAAATCAGGAACACTACCACATTTAGTGGATTTTATTTTGTATATACAAGACTATTTCTCCAAATTACTTTTTAGCTTTGGTGTCCAAATAATATGACTTCAACTGTGCAGCTTCTTTTATTAGATTTCACGCACATTAGGAATGGTTCTTAAATAATCAGTCTAGCTGTCTCAAGTAATTTACAGCCCTAAAGATACAGTGGAGTTCAGAAAGAAAAAAAATGATTAAAACAAAAACTGTCTTTTCCACTTAATATGCAGTGCAGTAAGTCTTAACTTCTAGGCTTCTGATTAAATGATAGATCTGCACATGAAACAGAAGTGACTAACTCAGTCACACAAGAATCCAACCCCATTATTGCTAAAAAGCTGATTAACCTTCCAAAAGCCTCTGGGTCACAATGTAGAGTAAACTCTTTAAAGCTGAATCTCTGCTTTGCAGAAGTCATTGAAAATAAAGTGTTCTCAGAAAGGATTGCAACCAAACCTCTTTTTTTGAAGTGAATCTCAAAACCACTGAGTAGCTAAATAGCATGGGCTGCTATAATTTATGGTATATAGGACAGTGAAGGAGAAAATTAGTCTGAAAATAAATTATTACTGATAAGGGAATTTTTGTAATGGTAACGAGACTTAAAACTCTGTGAGCATTCCAAAGATAACCAAGTATTGAATTGACTACCACTTTTGTATTGTTTTGCACTTTAAGACTTAGCATTTCCATATTTAAGCTCCCTAGAATCTCTTCTTTCCTGTTTCCTGAGCTATAATATTACAGAAATAATAACAATGTATTTTGAAAAGAAGGATTTTCATTTCTGTCTTTCAGACTGCCTCTAGACACTTGAAGGGGAAAAAAACATAACAATAAGATATCCTAGAACAATAAGGTATCAAATAAGGATTTGAGGTATCACTCAAATACCAGTTATCCTTGCATAAAGATGTTGTAAGCTATTTTTCTAGTTCAAAAAGAATCTCTGCAATATCCCTGTATGAAAGCTGAAATAGCATCTGACCTGATGTGCAGAGAGAAACAATCCTTTTTCTACACCTAACCTTATACATACAGTAGATGATTTGTGTACAAAGAAAGATTATTTTATAATTGACAGTCTATGTGTTTATATATTTTTCACTTTAAGGATATATAAGATTCCACATTACTACAGACCTAGAAACATTCCTAGAAGTTTTATCTTCACAAAATTTATTAGATGAGAAAATGAATCTCAGCTAAAATAAACACTAATGCCTAGTGCTAATTCTTTCCTGAAGCATTTACAAAACCTGTCCTACTTGTACACTGTGATATCATGCACTACTGGCAAGCAACTCTCTCCAAAACTGTAAAAACTGTAGACTTTCCTCAAAAACATTACATTGTTTCCTCTCAGAAACATTAGAAGATGCCTTAAGTCAGACCTATGCCCTGCTAGCATTGCCTTGGAGCATTATGATGACCTAAAATGTCCTGAAAGCCATTTTGAGTAGCCACCTCTGAATTGTCCTCAGGAAAACAGACTTCATTTTACAAATCCCCCAAGAAGATTACTGATGGAAGCAAGTCAAAACAACCCTTAGATGGCTGTAGTAGCAGCAGAGGAGGCTTCAAAACCTAACACTTATATCTCTGTGCGAGACACAGAGCATCAGAGAACACTTCAGGATGGAAGGGACATCTGGGTGCTCATCAACTTACACATCCTGCTTCCAGCAAGATCAACATAGATCTGATCACTCAGAGTTTCATCCAGTTGAGTTTTGAGCATTTCCAGAGATGGAGATGCCACATCCTCTCTGGAAAAACTGTTTCAACGTTTGCTCTTAGGAAAACATTTTTCTGAATACTTTATATAATACCTGCATTTTAAAAATGTGCCCTGCTGGGCCCTCACTGCAGCAATCAAAAGTCAAACTGGATTTTGAATGCTATCAACTCACAAGCCTGCCTCATAGTTTTACATCTCCAGAAGCTTTTACTTAATACATCACAGACTCATTAAGGTTGAAAGAAACCTCCAAGATCATCAAGTCCAACCATAACTAGCACTAACATGCCACTAAAACATGGTAGGCACAGTCTGAAAATCACTGGGGTCTTCTGTGGCCCCTGGTGCGATAACTGTGCCCACAGCAGAGGGAGCATTAAACTCATTGCCCACNATCCATAGTGCAGGCTCGAGGGTGCTATCTGCTATCCTCTTTTTAGCGCGCTTGGAAAAGGCGCTGAGGAGGACCGTGGGTGGAGCCCTCCCTGGAGCTTCGTTCATGAAGCCTAGCCATACATACATACTAAACCATGGCCTTAGGTAGTGCATCTATATGTTTCTTGAACTCCTCCAGGGATGGTGATTCCACCACTGCACCAGGCCTGGGTAGCCTGGGTCAAAACTTAAAAAACTCTTCAGTGAAGAAATTCCTCCTGACATCCAATATAAACCTTCCCTGCTGCAACTTGAATCCATTTCCTCTTGTCCTCTCACTGTCAACCTGAGAGAAGAGACCTAACCCCATCTCACTCCAACCTCCTTTTAGGGAGCTGTAGAGAGCAATAAGGTCTGCCCTAGTCTCCTCTTCTCCAGACTAACCAACCCCAGTGCCCTCAGCCTCTCCTCATAAGACTCATTCTTATTCACCACCAACTCAACACAATGGAAATGAAATTCTTGCCTTTTCCCACACCATTGTCCCTCACCATTATGCATACTGAAAGCAGTGCTGATCACATAATTGTCTCATCATCCCACAATTGTCTCATCATCCCATTTTTATAGTCACAATGATCTATCAGAACTGGTGATGCCTTTTGCCCTTGCTACTCTCTAGTGGGAGGTGGCTCCATCTTTCAAGATATTCCAAACCCAAGCCTTTTGTAACTTGCTCTAGCTCACCTGGGTTGGGCACAATGTCTAGAGGTGTCTTTTTGTAATTATGACACTGATTCCAGAATGCATAATCCACATGTTCTTCTAGCTCTATAAATAACCCATGCTTCTTTTGGCTCTGAAAATTTCATTAAAGAGACACAAAAAGCAGAACACAACATGTAAAGAAATTCTACCAAACCCAAGTATGTCCTTCAAGATCCAGACAGAGAAAGCACAACTGTAATCAGTATTTTACTGGCACAAGACAAATGACCTCTTTCCACTTACAGCAGTCAAAATCACATTAAAAATTAAAGGTGGTATGAAGAGCATTTTATGAAATCATTTGCAATTTTTGCCTAATAGTTTCATGAACACATGCAAGAATGCACAAAAATAGGACAGCACTTGGTTTGTAGCATGAAAAAATGTCTTTATCTTACACTGACCCCAAAAGAATTGCTTTACATATTGCACATCTGAATCCAAGAAAGGGTAAGTGTGTCCAAATTAGGGCAACAAGCTGGTGAAGAGTCTAGAACTTGTCTTATGAGGAACGGCTAAAGGAACTGCAGTTGTTTAGCCTGAAGAAAAGGAGGTTTGGGGAGACCTTATCACTCTCTACAACTACCTCAAGGGAGGTTATAGCAAGGTGGGGTTGGTCTCTTCTCCTATGTAAAAAGCAATAGGACAAGAGGAAACAGCTTCAATTTGCACCAGGGGAGGTTTAGGTTTGATATTAGGAAGAATTTCTTCACCAAAAGGGTTGTCAAGCACTGGAACAGGCTGCCCAAGTTGCTGCTTGAATCACGATCCTTGAAGGTATTTAAAAGATGTAGATGTGGTGCTTAAGGGCATGGTTTAGTGGTGGACTTGCCTGTGCTAGGTTAATGGTTGGACTCAAAGATCTTAAGGGTCATTTCCAACCTAAATGATTCTATGATTCTATGCCAGGAACAAATCAGTGCTGCCCTTGCACAGAATAGATAGCAGACAGATAACTCATAGCTATAGACAAGCTTCTCTCTCACCCTGGAAAAAGGAAAAAAAATAAGTCAACTGCAGTAAGAAAAAAGGAGGAGATACACAAGTCCCTTGTCCTGCCTCATTCCAAAATCATGGTGTGATTACCACAAGCAAGGCACCAGAAAATGGAAGTGATGTCCTTTGGAACTGGTCTAGCTTGTGTGACACATTCGAGTTTACATTGGAAGGGACACACGGATTGCATACAGCACTCACCCCAAAAATGGGATAATACCCTCATGGCCACACTCTGGAATCAAGTCAAGACATGCTTTGTACATGGGTCTCCATCTCCTCTCTACCAAGTGCCTAAGGGATGGCTGCAGCTTGGTATCATCTCTGACATTTTCACAGTCAATTTCTTCATGTCCTTCAATACATGAGAAACTCTTTGAGCTTCTGGAAATGTTCACAGCAGAGTTGTTGTTTTTTTCCCATGTCCAGCTACAGAGAGGAAATCAGAATGAAAACCAGCAGAAATGCCAGCTAGGTCCAGGTTATACAGATGGGTTAGTGTCATGTGGATTTCTGTTTACTTGGACTTAACATCAAATTTATGTCTCTAGGCTACTCAATATCTGTCACTACTACTCCCTGTCACTTGACCTTAGATTTGAATCCCTGACCTTCTTCTGAAAGGTTACATGTCTCATTACCAATCTCCTTTCTCTTCCTTTGCCTGTAAGTTGAAGGAACTTGCAGCCATACAAAGCCATAGTAATCTGAACTTAACTATCCTTGCACCATGCAATTTCACACACCACAGAGGAATGTATGGTCACAGAAATTCTGACATCTCTATAGCATGGGCTAACCAGTTGGCAGCACCATTGACTGCTATTAGACACCAGTTTCCAATCACCTCCCAAATATGTATTAAAAAGACACTGTATTCATTCAGCCTCCACAACACTGACACTGAATGCAATAAAGGTTGCTGGGATTTTTTAATGAAACCTTGAGTCATACTAAAATTATTGCTGCTGCTCTATTTGTACTTCATATCTGTTTGTGTTGAAATGAATTTAATTTCTCCTTCAGGCACTCTTCTCAGAGGCTCCTATTCTAATTGTATTAGTTTTTCTGCCTTTACAAAATTAAACACAATGGTTATCACAGCAGTACACAAAAATGATTATATGTTCTGTATTAGTAAGTTTGAAAGCCATGTTTAGTTAAGATTATATCAGGGCTGTACTTGCTTAAATATTTTAATGGTCGAACGTTAAAAGAAACTTATTCTAGCCTTTAAATAAACTTCTGAGAAGCTTGCATACAAAGAATTAGGAGCAGGGGCATGAAGAACAAGAATCTCCTAATAAATCCACTCCAGTCCTTGTTATCAGTTATGAACTGCCTGAGAAAGCTGGTTCTTATCATTTGAGTGCATGCAACAATTTTTACTCTCACATTAGTGGATTTAATACCACAACAATTTCAGAATAACTGACAGGAATCTGTAGTTCTCTCTAAACTCTTCTCCTTCCACTGATCTCTGTATAAAATTTACTACTGACTTTCCAAGCCATTCCTAGATGCTTCATTCCTGTTGAAAGAAAAGAGGCTTGAAGTTTGGCCAGCATTTCTTTTGTCCACCACCCACTGGTCCAAAGGTGGTAACATTGGAGGGCATTTTAATTCTGGCTCTGAAAAATGCTGATTGCAAAATAAGATCAGGAAAAGCAGGAAACTTCAACATTTATTAGACTGGTCTTCCTCAACAAAAAGTTTTCATCTGGATTTTGGATGCTACTAGTGAAATAAAATGCAAATTAACTTGTTCTGTCAGTAAGAGCCAACCAGGCAAAACTGCTCTGCTTCTGAGCTCCTACTGCTGTCATACTGAAACTGCTCAGCTTGCCAGCATAACTTACTCTAACAACAGGTGTCAGACACCCTCTTGGCAAAAGCAGCTCCAAAGAACATTCCTCTGCAATATATCTATCTAGACAAAAAATAAGCTATGTACTCATTTTCTGAAACCACCTCTGATCACACAACCCACTGTAGTTGCAGATCTCACTCTAGTAACTGATGTTTACTCTCTTCCCAGTTACAGGACATTCAATATTAACACTACTACTACCATAATCACATCATAAGAATTGTAACTAAGCCACATGTAATGCAAAAAGACACAGAACTGAAATATTCCTGGGATTTTTCCTAAAAACTTTGCAATCTGAAAAGTAACCTTATAATTGCTTTCTATTCCACAATTGATTGAGTTATTCTACATTCTCCAGTACATATCTTTTTTTTAAAAAAAAAAAAGCTAGCTAATGATTTATTTCATTAAAAAGATATAATAAATTAGTAGAAAAAGTAAAAAAAAGTCAAATGAGGTAAAGAGAAAGCTACAGATAAAAAGTTTCTACATTTCTGTAGCAAGGGTTGACTACAATTCAAGCATGTAACTAGAAGTGCCCACGACTTGTGGCCAGTATCATCAAATCAGCATAGGCTAAAGGGAAAGGCAGGCACAGTCTGAAAATCTCTTGTGGTCTCCTGTGGCCCCTGGTGCCATAACTGTGCCCACAGCAGAGGGAGCATTAAACTCATTGCCCACGGGAAAGTGTGGGGAGTGATACCCATGTTCCTAGAATCCTTGNGAAATCCAGGCTGTAAATGTATTGCAGAAGAGCTTTTAAGTGTTTATGAGAGACCTGAATTTGATCTGGGAAGAAGGAAAAAGCACAATAAAAGCTCAAGGTACATTGAGCAGGAACTGCACTGGCAAAGGCTGGATGTTCCACAGGCATCTTATGTAGTAACAAAAGTGCTAGAGATGCCAGTATTTTCCATCACAGGGTTGGCATCACCTTTACCACAGCTGCCTTAACAGGGTGTAGAGAACTTCCCTTGCTTGCTCTCCCAGACCATCTTGATCAGCAGTTGCACCCATATGTCCACTGGGTCGGTCACTGTGGCTACCAGGCAAACCAAAAGAGAGAGCATTTAGCTCATCAAGATGCTCCTCTCCTTTCCCTCTGTCCAACTCAGGCTAAATCAGAGTATATTTAACTGAAAGACAGAAAAACAAACACGTAGGAAGGAAGGAGAGGGGAGGGCAATCTCCATTAGACAACCAGAGACAGAGAAAACGAGACATGTAGGGACTGTGTTACATTCCTAGAAAGCTACTTTATCACTCAGTTTCAGTCTTCTTTCCTGTGTCTTCAACATTCAGCTCCAATTTCCTCTCAATTAATTCAGCCCTCAAAGCCTGTTTATTGACAGCTTGACCACCACAGAGACACAGAGAAGAAAACCAGAAAACACTTCATAAAGCATCATTCATCTTCAGAACTTCCTAATGGGCCACACATCTTCAGGAATCATGTGTACACATTCTAACCAGAACATGTAACATTTCAAGTACCCTTAAACATCCCACTAGTTATTAAAAGTTCTAGTTTTCAGAATCTAATCTCAGATCAAAGAGTTAACAACAGTTGATATATAAAATGAGATGCATGTTTTTCAATGCGAGAAAGTGCAGGCACGTACAAAATACAATAGAGTGTTACAAGAATAAAGCTCATTTAGCATGACATTTGTAGCAAATTCCTTTTGGGAAGTAACATTGTGGAATCCAGACTTGCACCAAAACCAGAGAAGTACATTTTTTTATACTTGAGAGGAAATACTGATGTTGAGATTATCTAAGTAAGTAATTACAACATTTTGAACAAAGAATCTGCCCTCAATAATTCTGTGGTTTGGTTTTGCAAAGTGTTTGCCTTCCCCCTAAATCCAGGGCCTTATATACAATTTTTCATAAAGCCAAAATTTAACAGATATTAAATGATATCTCTTGACTGTAGACTACTATATTGTTAAAGGCATTTTCTTCGTGCCAATCAGCCATAGCAAGAAAATTGCTTTTCCAAGCAGTTCTCAATAGAGGGGAAATTACTAAGTATATTCCTATCACATTAGGCATATTTAACAGTGACCATATGACCTGTGGCTGAACATCCAGTGAACATCTATCTGGGTTTTGTTTAGATATAGGAGACAGAAGACCTTGTGAACACAAATGTTTATAGTCCAGACAATTTAAGACATCCCAGACATTCAAAGAAATTAACATATGAGGTAAAACTGTTACTCTCATTTCTCCCTTCCACTTGATCTCCAGGGTCTGAACTGTAGTTTGAGTGGGTGTTTTTTTTTTGTTGTTGTTGTTTTGAGAGATTTTTAATATTTTTCTCTAATTGAAGCTACAACCAAGGACTATTTTATTTCACAGAGTCTCCCAGACTCTAAGCAATCTTCCTTAGTGTTTAGCTATGTGTCCAGCATGGTTCTATATTCCCTCCCTCTTCCTATCAGGGTGGGCAATCATTTTTTGATTAAAAAGCACTATTTGCATACATTACACTGATTTTAGGCAATGGAAAAGACATGTGCTGTATATCTGCAGAAGACAATGACTGGATTTGGTGCAGTATGGAGTCTGAGTGATTCCCAAGAAAGTTGTTCCCCTGCATACATAGACAATATGCTTATTTCTTCTCAGAATGAAGATGCCTACCATGGCAGACTGCAAGTTTTTCCAGAGAAGCATGAGTCTCTACAGACAATGACTTCAAGCAATGTTCTGTGGACAGCAGGTTAGTAAACAAGGAACATGGTCTGATGCTTTTTTCTGCCAGGGTCATGTTTTACTAGTTAAGTTGTAATTTTTTTATTATCATTATTCTCTGGATATATTTACAGACTTTTTGGTGTCAAGGGCTTTGGCAGTGTACCCTTTATAAATGAAAGTACTAGTTAGGTTCATTAGTTGATAAGCACAGCCACAAAGAAGCCCCTGTGTATGCCTGGTGATTTGGTCTCTCCTGGTGCTTGCTGGAAGGACACTTCTCATGCAGCACTTGGAGGAACTGTGCACTAGCCATACACCTCAACTGTGTGAGAGGGGACAAGTTAAATAATAGCTCATACACCAAAAGAAGAGAAATACAAATAAACCAATAAACCCACAAAGGAAGCAGGGGGACAGTGCTAACAGATTACAGAATTAAAATCTGAGTAAAAGAGCTACAATAACCTAAACCATTTTTGTTTGGACTAGCATGGCTGAGGGTGGGAGCCCCTTAATATTTATGAAAGGGGATGCATAAGACAACCAGCAAACAGTATCCCAGCACGTCAGGGGTTGGAAGGGCCCTAGAAAGATCATCTAGTGCAACCCCCCTGCCAGAGCAGGATCACCTAGACCAGCTCACACAGCAATGTGTCCAGGCAGCTCTGCAATGGCTCCAGACAAGGAGACTCCACAGCCTCCTGGGCAGCCTGGGCCAGTGCTCTGGCACCTGCACTGCAAAGAAGTTTTTCCTCGTGTTAATCATAGAATCATAGAATGGCTTGGGTTGGAAGGGACCTCTGGAGCTCATCTAGTCCAACCCCCCTGCAGTGG
>VWZO01041628.1:116894-127822 GCA_013396975.1 Bucco capensis
ACCAGCACTCCTAGAGCTTTTTCCCCAGGGCTGTTCTCCAACACATCAGTTCCCAGTCTGGACTGATCCATGGGCTTGTTCTGCATTCAGGACACTAGTGCAAGCAACTACAGAGTGGGAAAGCAGAGAGGAACACATTTTTTTCTCATAGCGTTTATAGAAGGAAAGCATAAGAAAACTCTGACCCTGTCTGAAAACATTTGAAGCTGGATGTAAGCCTTCTCTACAGCAGCCAAAAACCAAATTTTTGTATCTTTTCTAAATTCTTACAGCTAACACAGTTTAAATACAGTTTTGATTGGTCTGACTGCATCCATCAGAACCAAGTAATGTTTACAGTATTTATTATATCTTTTGGTTTATATAACATGCTCCATGCATTAACTTTTCATGTAAACAGCCAGCAATTAGTATAAATGTCCAGTAAATGTCCTCAAATTTCCAGTAACTTCATAATGTAACTTTTCCTAGACAGTATATTGTCAATTCATCTCTCTTTCCCATGAGACTTTTAGATGTAAATACAGCTAGATCCCAATTTACCCCCATGCTTGGGGTAATTTTGTTGTAGCTTTCCCATAACTCAGCAAAAGGCATCCTGTTTGGACAAGTCACTGTTAACTTCACCCTAAAATGCAGAATACCTTGCCTTGAGAGTTTAACTTTACTACACCACAAAGCATCTGAAGCACTACGAGACCTAAAAGCAGGTCACCAAAATGTGTATTGGGAAAAGATGGATTATTTCAGGAGGAGGAACATATTATCTCCAGAAAGTTGCTAAAGAGTCCAGGCTGGGTTTGATTTTAAGGAAAACAGAAGAGATCAAATGATTGGATGAACAAGGTGAAAAAATCCTAACTACCCATTATGAATACCAAAGATGTACAAGGCTGCATGCAAGTGCAAGGCCAGCAGATGCTCAGCCAGATCCAGAAGTGTCTTATAAAGATTCTATTGCAGGTAACTGCAATGGACTCTTCTCCCAAAGCTGTGTAATCATTCACTATCTTCTACATGGATGGACAATTATCAAATGATAATCATGACTCTTTTGCAGGCTGCACATGCAGGTATTTTACAAACTCTTTTGTTTCTCCTTTCTGCTTTTCTCCCAAACTTCCCAGGTCATGATAAAAATCCCACATTAAGCAAATGAAAGCCTCCCTTACTAGTTCTGACATGCTTCTCTCATGTTCACTGACTGGAGAGAAACCAAAACCATTGGGGATAAGGAAAAAGAAAATTCAGCTTTGAGCACAAGCAACAGTTCCCAGCTGCAAGCCTGAAGATATGGATACGACAGTCCACAGTCCTGTAGCCTTCTCTCCTCTTTGGATTGGGCAGATCCCAAGGCCTCCCCAGTAGGAAGACAGCTGAACAAAGGCTATTTATTCATACATTGGAATTTGTTTTGCTTTTTTAAGTAGAAGTTTGTTTAATATGATAGTGAAACTAACAAAAACATTAAAAACTAGAGGAAAGAGATGCAATATGACAGCAAACTTTTCTCCTTGCCAGTATTTTGCAGCATTTGAAACATTCAAAACACAAACCAAGTAAACTCAAGGAGTTCAGTGACTGACCATTCTGTAGACAGCTAAATATCTCTCTCTGGAAGCTTTTAATGATATTCCATCTAAATATTCCTGCTTAGTTTATCTCAAGCAATTATTCACTTTATGTGCAGATGTTGTCTTTCTCTCCCACCAACTCACTCATTTCAGAAATAGGTAAATATTTTACAGTCTGTCATTCTCCCTCCTGTGCCTACATTTTGTGTCCTTTCCACTGAATTCCTTTGAAGTAATCAATACTATTCCTTTACAGGAGTGAAAACTGAAAAATAAAGATAGACTTCTGGATGAAGTCTCATCTAAGAGACCTAAATTGCCACAAAGCCTTGCAAGTGAATTATATGGTAGTGTGGCAGCTCTAGAAATTCCACTCCAGAAAACCTCTGTATTACCCTAGGCAAAAAAGTGACTGAAAGGAATTACATGTTCTTGAAAATAGTCACAGAAAGGGCTGAAAAATTACTACATAGAGAGAATTTAAATCTAGAAGCAACCAGTAAGAACAAAATATCTGAAGAGCAGAGTTAGTGAGAGCGTGAGAAGGCCAACTGGCAGACACCAGGCAAGTGCCTCTTGCTGGCTATGCAAATAGTGGTTTCAGACAAGCTGAATAGAGTCTCAAATTTATTATCTGTCGTTTCTCATTTCACTCTCTCTCCTTCAGAGTTTAAAAACTCCTTGTCTCTCCTCTCTCTCACTATCCTCTAAAGTCATTCCTGGGGCACAATAGCCTAGTTTCCCCTGTGACAGACATGCAGGTTGATTTAGTGCAGGCAGGCAGACTTCCGGGTCAGGGTCTTGCCTGTTAACATGACAATTCCCTATACACATACCACGATTCACACCTCTCTCCATCCTTTTTCATTACATCCTCTTTGTAACCTCCTTTTCTCTGGCATTCTTAATTCCTCAGTTAAACATGACAGAGTAAAAGGATTTATCTTTCTACTGCCCAACCATGTCACTCCCCATGTCTCAAAATCCTCTTAGTGAGTTTAATCCCTCAGCTTCTCCCACTTTGGTCAAAGAACTTTCTGTACTTGCTCAGAACTTCTGGAACTTTTATTTTGAAATCTTTACTTCCAAACTTTTTACAAAGCAGCATTTTAATTGCTCCCTATGTGTCATCCATTCAACTCTTCCCTCATCCCTAGTTTCAACTGTAAAATCTTTGGAAGATTAACTACCTGGTTATTCTGTTAAGTGTTCTGGAACCCTGGGATACTAAGGGCACAATTGTAGCTATCTGAATATAGCAAAATCAGCAGGGCAATCATATTACTTCTTCTAGATAAGAATACCACTCAGTCTCCCTTTTTTTTTTTTTTTTATTATTAGACCATAAGTTTAGCTGGTACCAAATATTCCTATGAGAGGTAGTTGGATGTGGATAACTATCTGGGCTGCAAGATTTGGACATCTGACCCCAGAATTTTCAGTGCTTGTGAAACCCCACCTTTCTACCAGCACAAATGGTACCTTTTCAGCAACACAGACTAAAGCCAAAGCCATAAACCCATTTCATTCATTCCTCTAGAACATCTACTCAACTTCAGACTAAAAATCCATACTGCAAGATGCTCAGTGACCTGAACCTAAAACCCAGCAAGGATGACACAAAGCTGCCAGGCAATGCTATGACACTGCTGCAGCTGGTGTAGCATAGGAAACAGAATAGTTGAGGCCACAGATGTTATCACTACCAGGGTGCACAGTGATGGAACCTTTACATAGTACTGGTTAAAACAAAGCTAGCTTCTGTCCTCTTTAGTAAGCCTGGAAGTTCCCCAAGTTAACAGGAACACTTTCAGAAAAAAAATACTTTCTCCCCCTCAAAGAAAAACCAAACAACAAACACCAACCCGACACACACACACAAAAACCCACACCAAAAATCCAGTCAAAGTGGCTGCCCCAGAAAATACAAAGCAGTTTTGGACCCTACATTTGATTTTAAAGTATCAATGGCTACAAAGCTTTTTATTGGACTTGATGATCTTGGAGATCTCTTCCATGATTCTATGACTCTGTGATTATTAGCTACTGTAACTACCTACTATAAACATTTATCATAACAAACAGGCCAGGCACAGTCTGAAAATCCCTTGTGGTCTCCCATGGCCCCTGGTGCCATAACTGTGCCGACAGCAGAGGGAGCATTAAACTCATTGCCCATGGGAAAGTGTGGGGAGTGATACCCATGTTCCTAGAATCCTTGGATGGGTAGGATGAGCTCATTAGCCTTCTGGCAGTCATCCTAGGAGAAGGACAACTCTGATTCCAAACCCAGGCAGATGGAGCTCGTTTAGCCCTGGAAGGCCTTCCAGCTAAGAGGTTAAACCTCCGTCCTAAGGACTTGGCTGCCAGCGTCCAAGCTTGCTAGGCCCTGGCAGATGAACCTAAGGGCTAAAGGGTGGGTCCAGCTCTGCGCATGCTGTGTCTCACCTAAAAAAATCCACTGTGCAGGCTCGAGGGTGCTATCTGCTATCCTCTTTTTATCAGTGTGCTTGGAAAAGGCGCTGAGGAGGAGCATGGATGGAGCCCTCCCTGGAGCTTCGTTCGCGAAGCCTAGCCATACACATAACAAACAGGCAAATAATGCAGCTCTAAACATCATCTACTAGCACTGTGTAAAACATTTTCTGTCCTGATAAAAAAAATGCATTAGCTAAAAAATATTCATTGCCAATTCAATTCTCAAAAGACACAATTTTGAATGAATGAACATGGTAATTTCACATAGATACAGTTACATCTTCTGTCTAGATTCAGAGGTGGCATCTGCCACATCTTAAAAGTTATAGCTTTTTCCCATCCCCTCCCATCAACCCTGCTTAAATGTCAAATGTCTTCTCAAGAACATTTTCTCCCATCTAATAAAGCTATGATAAATTTTTAGATGTGTTTTGAATCCTCCAGGACTTATAGTAACAGTATTTTTGATCTACAAACACTACCATTTAAATGAACAGTGTCAAAATGTTTTCCATTAATATTGATTAGAGATGTTTCCTCACAAGTTCACTGCACGTGCAACTAATCCAGTATTAATGATAAAAATGATGGACACCTACATGTTTTATCTCCTGAAATTTCTTTACCAAAGGTTAGCTTGGCAGTTCCTCATAAATTTCACTTGCCATTATATAGCCTATTCAAATAGTTCAATCAAACCTCTTAAGCTCATAATCAAAGAATTAATTACTTTTGTAGCTCAGCAAAGAGAATTTTGAGCTAATAACATAGACTATTTCAGCACAATTTTTAACATACTTTAACAGCATTGAAAGTAAGAGTTCATTCATACTCTCTTACCTTAAGTCTCCTAAGCAGTTTTACAGGCACATATTGCTGGGAATAGTTTTGGGATGAGAAGTAGTTTCCTCAGTGGTTATTTGTAAGGATATTTGCTAATAATTCTGCAGTCTAAAGACATATGCTTTCAAAGCTCCTTTCAAATACTCAGAAAAATTAAAAGCAAAAAAAAAAGGCTCCCCCCCCAAATCACTCTCCTTTGCCCCCTTCATATTATGGCATCTGCACTGCTGCCACTTTGTTTTTAATTCTTTATAAACAATTTACAGAAGCAGAGCAGTTCCCATGATCAGATGTTTAGATATAGGTACACTAATCATTTGCCCCCTGCTCAAGTCCTCTCACCCAATTTTTAAACCATGATTGTTGTCCCTTATAAGACACAACAGAAAGAAACCAGTGTGGTTCAGATCAAAAAGTTCCTATATGGAGGACACAGTGAGAGCTAAGCCAGAATCTTCTGCCTGTTCTTTGCTTATACAAATATCACACTTAATTAAGGGGCTTTTTTAAATGTTCTGACTGAGCATAATATGGGCAAAACTAAATCAGGCACCAGTCAAAACAACTAACCCCTTTGATTTACTCCTCTGACGACTCCAACTGATTGAGTGTAATTCATTCTTGAAAGAACTTTGCTCCCCAAATCCCACCCTGTGAGTGGCTTTCAGTCCTGTGAACAAAGTGAAGTGGTCTCTGTTTTTGACAGGGAGGCTCAGTGATGTGGAGAGCTTTGGCAGGGCTACAAAGGCTTGGCAGAACAGAGGCAGTCTAAACAGATACGTCTGTTTGGTTTCTGTGCCGGAACTTCTGAATGCAGAAGTAAACTGTAGGAACCTTGTTTACTCGCTCAATGTATCACAAAAAGCATAGTCCGTGATTAAGTCTGCTTTCCACTACAAAAAACATGCCCCCAAACCCCCTGAACAACGAGCATGTACATAAAAACCCCTCAGTGGAACAAATGTTAAGTATTCCGTACAAACAAAGGATCTTCAGCTGAGATTGCTAGAAGCTTAGAGGAAATGTGGACAAAGGACACAAACAAAGCCAGGAAATTAAACCTCAGAATGCCTCTGCTTGTTCTGCCTCAAAAACACAGGCAGAAAAGCTATTTTAGATAGGCACTTAGTGGGTACCTTGAAATACTTGACACATATCCTTGTCTGAGAAACTTTACACTTTATTTCAGACAGGAAAAATAAATAAGGACCAAAGAACTCTTTAAAACCAGTCTGATGCTTCAGGTATAAGACAGCACATCTGTGTCACAGAGTCAACTAACTGCTGCTTCCTGAGCATCTGCCTCAGTTCTGTCAACTTCAAGGAGACACTGGCAGTGCCACAGACTTCTGCAAGCTAGAAGTGGAGCAGACTGTGTATAATTGGGTCTTGCTGCCTCTCCACTCAGCCTCATTCCCCCTACCAGTCAGCTCCACAGAGTACAAGTTCAGCTTCACGGAGCTGACCCTGCATACTTGCTGCCACAGCATAGCAGGGTGGGCACGAGCATGTGAAGGCAATTCCAGTACTAAAACTGGATTGAAAAAGAAAGAAGGGGATGCATTGCTCCAGCACAATCACCTGTGCCATCTTAATAAATCTAGTGCTCCACAACATCCAAATTCTGTGTTATATCCCAAGTTTCCCCCTGCTAAGCCACAGTAAAATGATTTATTCCATGAAAAAGGGTACATTAGCTTGTCAAGTACAGAAAACACTATTCAAAATATTTAATTTCATTCTAAAAACCTTTTATTGTTGTTGCATGATCTTTTTAGTAATTCAGTTACAGCAAAAATGATTTGCACTGGTACTAAACCAGTAATTTATTAGGCATTCTGTCTAGCCTAGTAACTGCTAATGTACTAAATGAAAGTCAGAAACGTTTTTCCCCTTGAGCAATTCTCCCTGCATACACAACAAGCCATTTACAGCCTGCAGAAATTAGCTAGTGAAAGGATTATAACAATTTCTTTTATCTTTAGAAGAGTTACATTTCCTGAGTGCAGCATCCCTGGGAACCACTTTTGAAGACGACTGTAAATCAAATCTACCAAATCTACTTTCAGCTACAGTATTTTCCATTCTTATAAGACACAGTGAAAAGCCAAAAACAGATTTCAAAAGACATCTCTATACAGTTAAATACTGAGAGTATGTTCAGTTAATACAGAATAATGCAGAAAACACATGGCATGGGTTACCAGTGGTACAGGTAATGGAGAAAAAAGCCCCAGCAAACAGCAAGTGAATCTGTTGGATTTAGTCACTGCACCTTGTGCTCCACACAGCCTCTTGAATAAATAGCTGTATAAGCCTTAATCAAAACAGAGCTTGCAGATATATTTTTAGTTATTAGATATAATTTAAATAAAAATATCTGCTAAGAAACTTTCTAGGTTAGAATTTCAAAGAGAAGGGAGATGATCTTATGTTATTGTTTTAGAAATACATGCTCTGGTCTTTTCCCAGCTTGGAGAACATTCAGTGAGCTTCTTCCTGCTGAGGCTGCCAAGAGCAATGTAACTCCATACACAACATTTCAGCTACATGTTATTCCTGCACTGTCACACCCAAACCAAAGTATCTTACGCAGCAAACATTTCTCCCCCAGTTTTCCAACTCTTCTTGGAACGAACAGGTTTAAGTGAACAAAAATATTCCCATTTCAATGCAGAACATGCATTTCCAGCTGAAGATTTCTCTCAAGAGCATGCAAATCAGGCTGTGCAACCCAAGACTTTCGGCAAGCAAAAAGGGGATTCACAGCACATACCACATTTATTTTCTTTTAAAATAAAAATAAATTTAGAATACATTTTGCTTGGTACTGAATGCTCCTCTCATTGTACCAGCACATTCCCATGAATGTAAAAATAGACATCTCCTCCTCCTAATCTTCTTCCTGAGACTAAGAAATAACCTTATTCACTCAGATTTGCGTGGTTGGGACAAGGAGGATGTGAGCAGAAGGGAAGGTTAAAATTCTAATAAATGGATATGAAGTCTGAGTTTTTTCCCTTGGGAGAATTCACTTCATCATCTATATTCATTTCCCCTGGCAGCTGTCTCCTATTTGTCCACTGGAAGACAGACTAACCGTAGAGATTTCTGAAGAGTACTTTTCAAAATGGGCAGTGCAGTCATGTAAAGAATTGAAATCAAGGTACTAACATCAGATCTCAACTCTGCATTCAGCAGAAAACTACTGCAGTCAGCAGATCTCTGGGATGGGAGCTGAGTACACAGGCTGCTGCTATTTGGTATTTGCTGAGTCTTCAAGAAGCTCCTCAATTTCCAGCAAAAGAAGGAAAAGCAAAATAGATACAGATCACAGTGAGTCATAGATCTGGCCTGCTCCATCTCTTGGCCAACTAAGTTTAAGCCAGTGCTTACTAGCATCACAAATATTTGAGCATCCACAACAACTATGAAATCCAAGAACATCTCCAGGCAAAGGAATGACTTCATCCAGGAGCAGAACTTGTACACTTAGATTGGAGACTTGTGTTTCTTTTACTTGCTGGCTCCTGTGTTTGAACACCCAGAGGGACAGCTGCTCTGGGATGTATGCCACCATGGACATACCTTTCTCTCCATGGGGGAATACAAATGCCAGAGCAATGCCGAGTGGGTTTTATTTCCAGATGGTACTAGCAAGAAGACAACAATTGTCTCCTCAAATGCTTCTCTAGCCCAGATACCAAACGAGAAAACTTCAGCCAGATGCCATTTTCCTGCTTCTTATCCAGAGTTCATCTACTGGCCTATCTACTAGGGGGAGGCTCTAAGCTTTCAGTACACATCCCTTAATCAGGTGGAACCCTCTACTCCTAAGCTCTTAAATTGTAGGGAAAGATCAATATAAGAGACTGAAATCCAATACTAGATCCCTACTTAACTGGGTGGGGTTTTTTTCCCAAACTAGATAAATTCTTTATTTGTAGCTGTAGTATCAAAGTAGCCCTAGCTATGTATTAATCTCTGTGATGAGTACATATCAAATACTCATTGGCAGTGTATCACTCTGTAGGGTGAGTAACTGTCATATACTGTTTGTCCTTTTACCTATTCCAAGTAGAGAAAAACATGTATTGGAATGTCTCCTCAAAAGTTTTCTTTTTGCTGGAGGAAGTGTTTGCAGATACACATGATGCTGTATTTCTATGGCAGAGAAAGTGAGGTCAAAGTTGACCTACAGAGTGGATATTTTCACCACAATTCAATATTTCTGCGACACTTAATATGCATATGCAAAGTCATGCCAGAAAATTTCATTCCTTTGCTGAGTTTGAGTCAATTTTGCTATCTATGCTAGCATTTTTATTCTTTTCAAAAAAGCATTAGAACTGGGTGCAAAAAAAAAAAAACTTGGGGAAAAAAAAGGCTTCACAGAAGACTGTGATTAACTTTTTAACATATTAATCTTATGTACTGATACACACATCCAACCAATTCCAATTTCACCTGCAGAACAAAATCATTAGAGATTCATGGTTGTTGAACATGTACCAGAAAATAATTTTCTTCTCAAGGCAAAGGTTTGATTAAACTTGAGACACTGCAGAGAAAAAGAAAGGAGCTCTGAAAAAATTGAAGTTTTTCACAGGACTGTCTAGAGAACTGTAGATAAACTAAGGTATCTTAATTGCTAATTCAGTAGGTCAGTTTTAGAGCAATTGCACAGCATTATGCTAATTGTTTCAGATAAATAATTTCTGAGGATTATCATGTGATAGAGTTTCAAACTGCATCTGGTTCACCAAGGAAGAAGGACAGAGATGTCTCTTACTCTACACCACAAGAGATGGATGCTTTGAGTGACATGATGGGAAAGACACCACATTACCTACTGTCACTACACTCATATCCCAGATCAGTGTTGCATCCATACAGCAACATGTTGTAGTTATTCAGTGTGGGTAATTCCTTGATCTCTGGTTCTGCTTGGTTCCACTCAGTTTTAAATTGGTATTAGCAATTATGATCCACATTACAATGAAACATGTGGTTTCAGATAAGGGAAAAGGAAAAAAAAATCAGTATTCTGCTTCAAAGATTCAAGAGATTTTAAAGCCTCAAAGGAACAAAATAAAGTTATTGAAAATATGCTAGTGTCCTTTTGCACCACCCTGAGAGAAGAAACCCTTATCTGTTCCTAAAAGATACACATTTAAATGAAAATGCAATTATAGACAAAGAAGATTCAAACCACTAAAACTCTATATACAGCAATTTAAAGAGCTTCAATGCCACTAGATTTAAACAGCTAAAATTACTGCAAGCTAGCAGCTCTTTCTTCAGCTTCTTAGTGGCATTCAAAGATCACCTTAATTAAGTGCATTAAGTGAGTCTCAGTCAAGCAGGGAAAACCTTGGTTGGAATATTCTGTTATTTTTCCTTTCAACATACACTGCCTTTCCCTATTAGGGAAAGTTTCCTGTAAGAAAACAAAAATGGAATGTGTGCTTTCATCACAAACTTGTACTCCTTTACTCTTGAACAAAACTGCATTTAGCAGCAAGTGACTTAATTTAACAGATATGCAAATTATGTATTTCCCCATTTCTGTCTTACTGGCTGGATCTTAAATGGTTAACATCCATGCTTTGTGGTACTGCAGAACCTGATGGGGAAAGGTCACTAAAAGCTTTAAATGTGCTACATAGAGAATTAGAAGAACCAAACCATTTCTTCAGTGCAAAAGCTTTTGAAACAAACTGCAATACAGTGTGCTGACTGCTCAGATGCTCTCTGGTAGTCCTGAGCTTTTGCACTCAGGAAAGAATGTCTAGATGCCTCCACTCATCTATACAAATATGTTCAAGTGTGACCCCTCAACTGGTGGATCTGTCTAAAATATGCTTGCTTTCAAGGAAAAGCTGGATGTCATCTCATTACTTTTATGCTACAATTTGTACTTTACAACTGTTCTTTTCACCATCCTCATATCAGCATTGGTGATTCAGAACTTAAATCAGTCCAAGAGTTTAATTCCCTAGGCAGCCTCATCTCCTCGGATGGTAAGATTGA
>VWZO01041628.1:127874-138484 GCA_013396975.1 Bucco capensis
TGGATGGAGCCCTCCCCGGAGCTTCATTCGCAAAGCCTGCCCATGATGATGAGAACTGTTCTCAGCAAATATCACAAGGACCTTGTACGAGCCATCCTGCCAGGGGCACACTGCACGCTTGGTTTCTGCTTCCTAAAGGAAAGCAAATCCTATTTCATCCTGATGAGTATTGATGATACCTATGAACTTGCTAAGATTATTCTGAAACATATAGGTGCTCTCCTCAGGGCCATGGTTTAGTGGTATGGTAGTGCTAGGTATGGTTGGACTTGATGAGCTTGGAGGTCTCTTCCAACCTTCATGATTCTGTGAATTGTTGGTTTCTCCTCCAGTGTATTTAATACTTTGTATTTGTGACCCTGGCAATAGGTATAATCACATTCTTCATTCCCTCACCCTGGTCTGGTCACCACCAGATTCAGATGGTCACACAGAAGTACAACTGAACATCCCCCAAGTTATTCTTAATTCACAGAAAAAACTGTTAGAGATAAATGAAAATGTAAGTAATTCGAGTTTTGCCATTGTTGACTTCATGCAACAAATCTCAAACATTGTGAAAGGCTTGCTGGGTATTTTGCAGGGGCAGAAAGGGCTATTACATCCATCTCCAGCAGGACACTGTGTGCCTAAAATCCAGAGAAAAGAATAGAAACTGTATATATTTTCATATAACCTACAATATCATCCTTACCAATGTTATTGAAATTTAACCAACCTATCAAAGACAGCTTATTTACAGTTTTTTATACTTGGCTCTCTCTCCTGAAACTCAGCATTTACATTTGTCTAAGCAATTTTAAACTCAACTACCAAATTAATCAATGAAAAAGGAAATGCACCATTCTTAGTGGGTAAGGGCACAATCCAATTATTTTGTCAAAATTCTTTGAAGATTGGAAACTCTAATGAATGAGGAAAAAAACAGACTTGGGCTAGCTATAAATAGGCTTATTAATTATAGCCTCTTTATAGGCACACTTGCAGTCTTCCAGAAAGACTTGCAGAAGAACTTGTCAAACATGTTAAGAGACAGTCAAATAAAGTATCATCTGAACATTAATTTCACCTAAGTGAACAGATCCCTGGAGCACTTCAGTGTATAAACTGAGGTCAGCAGACCAGGTCAGGCAGAAGTGGAGAACATAGATCCAAAACTTCAGGTTTACAGTGCCAAGAAACTTGATGATCTTGGAGGTCTCTTCCAACCCAGCTGGTTCTATGATTCTATGAAACAAAATGATCCAAGCAGGAGAGCACGAGCTGTAGGATCTAAGAGGAACATACTCATCAACAGGGCAAGATCTTGTGTCTCCTTTCCTTCAAAAAAATAGTGTGACCTCACATTATTTGAAAGAGGAAAGAAAAGGATGGAGTGCATCAAGGAGCTCAGTATTCACTCTCCTGGCAAGAAGCTGGATGACAGACATATCCCATTTGAAACAGCTGAATATGCTTTACCCTGTCAAGCAGCATGCCCAAAACTATCACAAAACTATCATCTATGTATCTTACAGCAGCAGAGTCCATTACAGTGAAAGGAATGTTATATTTTATGGAATACCTTCTCCCACAAGCAGCACATTAAATTTAGCATGTAGAGAGGATGAGAAAAATCTTTGTCTAGTTGACATAACTAAAAGCAGAAACTAAGCACAATGAGCATTAGACCAGGCACACACTTGAAAAAATAAAGCTCAGCACTGTAAGTGATACAGAAGTACTGAGACAGTATTAATATCCTTCCTTGCTGGGTTGAAATACTTAAACCACAAGGAAAATCCTACTTCTATTTGCTTCTATGTGCTCCAGGAAAAAAACATTTCTTTGATGCAATTTCTAAAGCAGTTTGGTTTACAGACTATTTCATCTTACATCATATTATTCCAGCCTCCACCCTCTACATGATAATGGATGGATGATTACATGAAACAGGACCCAAGGGGTTTTTTTCTGAATAGTTTATAGCAGGACATTGTGCACTGTTCTTAAGAGTAATATTTCACAATGATGGTTGTAAATTCAAACACTATGATAGGACTCAGATGTCAAGACGTAACTACCAGAAGACTATGTAGTTTAGTTCAAATTTCTCAACCAGTCTATGGAATAAATGACAAAAAGTAGTGGGAAAAGCAAATGCAGACCATGAGGGACATCTTTTTCAGCATGTGTAAAGAAGCAAACCTACAGAACCTGTAGTACAGAACACATTTGCTGTTAAAGATCCTCTAACTTTGCAACTTCAATACTGAAGGAATGGCATCTCAGTCCTAAACACACACAAGTTCATGTTCTGACAAGCACTACTGAAAAAAGTCAACCATGCAAATCAGGAATTTGCCCAAAATTTTCATTTACTTGTTACAATGAATTAGAATTATATTTGTGCACAATGAAATTCTAGATAATTTATATATTACATAATGATCTGTTGTTGGTATAAGTACTGATAACACTTGAAACTATGAACAAAACTCATTCTTAGATTTAATTACAATTTATGCCTGCCAGCCTCACAAGATCTTTAACATTTACTTAATCTTTTTGGACAGATTTTACTGGTATACTGTGCTTTACAGTGTATTTTGCTCTGCCAAATCATAATAAATACTTGTGCATCATTGTGACTCCATTTCCAATAAAGCTACAGTGGCAAAGTGCAAGGTCAACACTTCTCAAGAATATTGTCTCTCTGCCCATCAAAGCTATGAACTCTGCTAGATACTCTGCTATATCCTCAAGCAGGCATCTCTCTCAGCTGCTGCAACCATGTTTCTTAACACCTCTACTGTCAGTATCTCAGTGTGATTGAGCACACCAAGTTCTTTGTCCCTTTCACTCCAGACCCACTCCAACCATTTTAGATTTCAGATTCTATGATTTTCAGAAGAGTCACTTTTCAAATGGTACATTTTATAGATATGGCACTGCATAAAATCAGGAGGCAAAAAAGCTATGCAGTGTGAATTCCTGGAACAGCCTTTTAGGATTCCCATAGAGTGACTCTTGAGCTTCTCTGATTTTGCTCTACAGTATTTATGCTAGATCACAGAATAATGAGCAACCATTACAATTTAGGCACTCTGTAGGGCACTTAGGAAACAGTTTTCCCATCACTCAGTAAGACAAGTAAAGCAGTACTGCACACCAAAAAATACACAGTATGCAAAGATGCTGAAAGTCAGGACATCTTTACCCACTTTGATATCTTTTCAGTTAATCATGTATTTTGTGGTTCTTTGTTTGGCACATTAGATGCATTGAAGACCAATCTGTATTAAAATGAGAAGACAAACATCTTTTACTGCCAGCTCGGCTTGAATTTCAAATGAAAACATCAGTTAACTTGTGGATTTCTTAGTCTCCAGTGTCATCTTACATAGTCTGAATAAAATACCTCACCAATACAGAATACAGGACAAAAGTATGCTAACAGCATGGTCCCTGGTTCAACACTGTGCTTCAAAAACTCCTTCTCCAAGATAAAAGTCAGGAATGGACTGCATATGTCTCTAATCTGCAACAGCCTGGACCTCAGCAGCTTCTGCTATCAGCCCTTTCTCATTTCCCAAACTCTTTGGCAAAACAAAGCATGTTTTACAAAACTACAGGAGCACCAAGTCTAAAACACAGAAAACTTCTAGGAAAAAATATCAGAAGTATTTCAACTACTTCTTTTCTCCTGCTTCCTTTAACATTTTTCCACTTTTCCTCTTTTCCCTCTCCACTGCTAGCTATATGCTACTACACTTGGAAATACTTGGAAAAATGACTTAAAAAGGAGCTGAACTGCTACAAGAGTGGTAAAATAAAGAAAAAAGCAACCCAGGAAAGAAAAAACCCAACAATAAATTGTTTTCTCCTTTAAAGGATTTTAATAATAACATTCAACATTGCTTGTAACACATAACATTCTCAGATAACTATTATTTCAGTTCTTTGCATTCTCTTTAATAAACATGCCAAATCTCAAAGGAAGACTTAATGAATGTTTTATAAATAAGGCAGTGTATTAAATTCTGGTCAATATAGAGAGGGACACAAACATTCCTAACATGTAGTAACATCTAGAACTGTAACAATTCTCATCAAACTTCTTCAGTATCTTACAGTGACCCTTTAAAAAGTTATAATATGCTGCCATACCTGTGACCAGTTACGTTTCACAGGCTTCAGCCTAATTCCCAACTGTTTTGCTTTAAACCTTTGTGACAGCAATACCACCCACTGGTGATTTATCACTGAGTTCAGAGATACAGATTTGGGTTTGTTTCAGTTCAAAACATCACACTGACATTTTGGCCCATGGAAATGGCACCTTTCTATTCCCCTGGATTTGTGCTGCATTTTGAAACACAAAAGGCACTGTAAGAGTTTGGGTCTGCAATGTATTTTATTGCCTAAGTAGCTAGATGGTTCCCATTTTTACCAGAGTGACACAGTGGAATGAATGTGCTGAAACATCCAGTAAGGCTCCAAGAGGAACCAAGTACTAAAAAACTTAAACATTCACTTGTTTTATTTTTCTGTTTCTTGGTTACACTTTCAAAGTGTGTCCACTACCACTCCCATTAACATCAGCAGGGGTCTTGTAAATAAGTCTTTACCCAGGGTTTCAAAAAACTGAGCTTCTTAGTGGAAGAAGTGAAGAGATTCCAATCCACTTCATTACTTAAAGAAACAGAGCAAGAGAGCAAAGAGAAAAATGAAGTGCAGGCAAGCACTATAGCATATCTTTGAAAGTTACATCTGGACACTTCCTAACCTGAATTGAATTGTCAAATTTTGAAATACACCAGGCACAATTCAGGAAAGATAGCCTATTAGCTGCTTAGAAACATGGCTATAAATTCAGATGACATAAAATTAAAGTACGCTAGTTTCAAAGTTAGGGCATTGTTTTTAACTTGGTAAATAGATATTTCATGAAGCTAGACTCGTAAGTATGTAAACCAATCAAGCATGAGGGTAGCTACTTTTTCACTGCCCAGGGATCTAACTTCCAAAACCACACATTCATGCCTACTTCTGAGGATCTGGCATCACAAGCCAGAGCTACAGAGCTATCTCAGAAAAGGTAAAATCTTTTAAGAGCTATGCCTGCTTTAAAGGACAGAGATAGCCATTCTTATTTTCCATTAAAGTCAGAAAGTGACAATGTTTAAAGTGTATTTGTGGCTCAGTAGATGCATTCTAGCAACAATTTCTAGGGCTGCTGTAACTGAGGTTGCATCAGTATTTTCACAATAAACCATACTGCCCAAAAAATTATGTATATGTTGAAAGCTGGCACAGAAGGACCTCATATCAAGCACAAATCCTGCAGCACCACAAGTTCAGTTTGTATGATTTTTGGTTAAGAATTTGAAAGAAAAGAGAAGGAAAGAAGTAAGAGTAATTTAGGATTAACTAGTGTTCAAACAGAAGTTGCAGATACTTTTTATTGCAGAGGGTTCATCCTTCCAAACGAACACATGCACAACTCCTGCTAAATGTGGCAATGAACTGCACACAAAAAAAGAGGAGTCTTCAAAAGACTTTAAACTGACATCCTGCATTTAGGTGCACTTTAACATCTGAGGAAAAAAATCAGGCATATCATTTTATTTCCAGACAGCAGAACTTGGCTTATTGCTTGATCAAGAAACCACTTGATGATTATTAACAGAACAATAAGCAAACCCCAAGCACAAATCATTATGGCAACCGTAACTTACTACTTGCTGTTTAAGACAATAACTATTGGTTACAGTGCTATGACTTCACTTACACACATACTTTATTGCAAGGCTATGCAGATATTGTTATTGAAAGTGAGCTTTAAGGCAGGGAAACAGAGAGGAGGTTAAATTGTGTACAGTTAAGTAGAATTTTCTGTCTTTAGAACACAGTAAGGTTTCTAAGATATATCTTAGTACATTAGAACTAAGCCTGGTAGTTTCAAAACTGCTACTTGAAAAAGACTGAAAAGAATCACAGAACCTTCATGGCTGGAAATGAATGACCTCTCAGATCGCCGAGTCCAACCAAAAAAAGAGACAAAAAAACCANCCAGCACTCCTGGAGCTTTTTCCCCAGGGCTGTTCTCCAACACATCAGTTCCCATCTAACCCCACCCTGTCTCAACTCATCATCTCAGAGAGATGTCTAAACTGCAGAAGAGTAGGCACTCCTTTGAGGGGTTTCTTAGGAAGGGCTGTTCTTTTGGTTTATTTGGGGTTTTTCTTCATATTTCTAAAGGACAAAATAAGTATCTTTTTGTATATTCTCACTCACCTGCTCTGGGTACTTGCTTCCAACTATCTCTGCCACAGTGTTAAAGGAAGGAGAGTCTGGATAGGTCTTAGCCCCCATTTTCAGGTGCACAATGATCTTGGTGCCCCGGAGAGATATTCGTGACAGCATTTCAGCATCTTCCACAGAGATGCAAGCAGTGGGAATGTGGGGCACATCAGGCTGGTAATTCTGCCACCCTGTGTGCGGGCTGTCAAAAGAAAAATAAAACCACCATTTTAATAACTTATGGACCTAAGATATTACCATTATTATAGAATTATTAATAAGAATACTTTCACTATCATTCCCAGGAGACTCTCTAAAAGGTTCTATTTACTGTTTTTAAATAAAACTTTTGATAAAATATATCAAGTGGTTTTATAGATCAAGTGTTTCTATATTAATCAGAACATCTGAATGTTATCATTCTATATGTTTGGAAAGCTATTGTGTATCAGCTCTGCACAGGTCATTGCCATGCTTTGGCATTACACCAGTAAGTGCTAGGATACCAAACTTCCTCCATTGCTTTCAAAGCAGTGAGAAGCCAGTAAGTGAACAGTTGGTAAGAAGTGTATTTTTTCCTCCCCTGTGACAAGTAATGAAATTAAAATCCATTACTTCAACTATTTAAATATCACACTGGATATTTATTCTGAAGGGCACTAATATGAGAGACTTCAGGAAAATGAGACAGTATGACCCTAAAATGTACATATTTGTTCTCAGTACACTCTAGATTTCAACCACTACCTGTAGATGAAAGACATAAAAAAAAACTCAAAAAAACCCATTTAACTTTACACAAATTATGCAAAGAAGGAAAATATGCACCACTAGATACAAGGCTTAGATGACAGTTTCATGATTATTTCAAGCAATTGTTTCCCTTCCAGAGGCTCCTGCTGCTACTGCTGTGTGCAGAGCTAAGCAAAGTGACTGATTCCACATCTGACATCATGGGATCACTGAGGACAAGCTCTTTAGCAAGATCCTTCAATGTTTGTTTTGGGTTTTTTTCCCCACATTGGGCTATTATTTACATATTTCTAATTTTCTGGTGCGTCTGTTGAGATCTTTGGATCTGGCATGCAGAAGTAGTGAGCATTACAGCTGCAGCTGAGGTCAGTGCTTCTCAAGTGAAGTTGTATATAAAGCCAGATACAGTGTATAAAACCATACATGCAGAAAAAAGATCAAGATATAGGTATATGACCAAATTTGCAAATACTCCTGATATTAAATCATTCATTGCCTTAACTTCTCACTTGTAAAATGGGGATAAAAACGCTCTGTTTCACAGACAGGAAAAAAGGGAATAAAAATACTGTTTCAAGAGGACAGACTCAGTCAACACTTGAGAATGATTCTGATAGCACATTAATAATCAGAAATCAACTAGTATGCAATTATATGCCCTAAATCCTAAAATAAGCTTAGATCTGAAATGTTAAGCTAAAGCTCTGAATAAGTAGCTCTCCAGTACTGGCTATCCTCTGCAGTGAGTCTGTAAACTGAAATAATACATCTGCAACTTTTTCTTTCAGGTCTACTTTGTAATTTTCACGTTTCAGTCACTACACCAGAGATGTCCTCAACATACATAAAACATTCAACCATCTAGAGGCTTCATCAGTGTTCTTAGGAATATGCTCTTTGTCTCAGTCACTAAATTCTGACTATCAGCAAAATGCAAGGGAATTACATTTCTGAATGAAATCTCTAAAGCTAAATCATATTGTTATCTACATGTTATGCTATGCTAGATCTGAGGCTTTCCAAGCAGATGACACATTCTTCACATCACCTGTGACAAATTTTAGTAATATTTATCCACATCCTTCATCACAGAAATGCAGAATGGTTGAGGCTGACAGAGACCTCTGGGCTCATCCAGTCTAACCTCCTGCTCTGGTTTCCCAAATCCACATCCAACACATGAAAATCTTCTCCTATGAGATGACTTGCAGTAGTAGACATTTCTTACACATTTAAACAAAACAAATAAAAAAATTTGGGAGATGTTTAAGTCTTCCAAACTGGAAATAACACTCACTTAATTCCTGAAGTAGATGTGGTGAGGAGGAAGGGAGAAAACCACTTTTTAAATATACAGATTAGGTAAAATGTGAGAAAGATATAGTTTTATTTATTTAGAAGACTAAATTTATCTGATTTATTGTAAATCATACTGTAATCAGTAACCTAACCCACAGAATAGACACATATAAGCATTTATTTGAAAAGAAAACACTAAAAAATCAGTTACAGAGGTCTTATGGGAGTTGCTTCAGAGTGTAGATAGATATGTTTATTATCATTTATTATCATTTTATTATCAATCATTTAGGAAATGATTGATTCCAGTTGTGTGGTTAAATTACATACAAAGGTTTGTGCCCCTTCTCCTCATCAGCTTTGCAGGTTAGGTGACCCACAGCTCTTTATCCAAATAAGAGTTCCCCTAGTACTCAGAAACTCTTATGCCACAATCCTCCCCAAGTGGGATAAACACAGTGGAAACTTGAAAATTAATATATCTGAATTTATATTCCTTTTATCCCTGTAAAAAAGAAGCCCTCCTTTTAAACCCCTACTTTTAAACTGTGATCATCTGCTGTATATATTTATTATTTAAGTGTTTGGGGAATACCCAGCATGTTAACCAGGAGACTTTTGAAAATGCATAAAACAAAACACCACACTAAAAAGAGAGAAAGATGACAAATCCTTATATTAATGCTCAAAAAAAAACCCTCCTACATTCAACAACTGCACAGGAACAATTTCTGCTCCTTTTAAGTATATCCATTCACCTGTGTCATCCAGCAAGATTATTTTAGTGCTAAAGTAATCTGTCTATCTGAACTGCAGTCAATTCAAGTTTTATCACCACCTGTATTGATTTCACTCTCCTTGTTATTTCCCAAATGCTCCACAAAACAAACGCTTAAAACTGTATTTGTTTCTCCAACATAAGTAGCAATTACATTTCTTTCAGATGCTTACTCCTGACCCTCCATCACAACTGTGAATAAAGCTTCTGCTAAGCCACTGAGAGGCACACATGCTTACACATCCCAAAGGACTGAGCATATGCAGGTACAAAATTTACCCCAGCTAGAGAACAAATGTAAACTTGGAAGTCACCTGGTAGTTTTGCCAGGTTCTGGTTTTATGTCCAAACTACTATTTTGCCAAGTTCCAGTTACCAACTGTTCAGATGATACCAGGACCTGAAGGGCTGAACAGGAGCCAGCAGTGTGCCCAGGTGGCCAAGAAGGCCAATGGCATCCTGGCCTGGAGCAGGAACAGTGTTGGCAGCAGGAGCAGGGAGGTGATCCTGCCCCTTTCCTNTGTCCAAACAATTGCTGCAAAAACGGAAGTGGACCTCAAGCATTACCAGTACAACATCAGAAGGCAATACCACAGTACTATATATTCCTAATACTATGAGATGAACCCACACAGGAAATATTTGTGCCAGACACTAAGTATCCTGGGCTATATCTGACTGAAGGCTACATGCATGCAAAACATGCCATGTATTAAGTGTATCTACATAATAAATTGCTTAATAAGATGTCAAATAGTATATTAAAAAAAAATCTAAGTAAATGCAGAGAGAACCCAAAACTGAAAAGGCTGCTGATCTCATAGCAAGACCTGAGCAAGAATCAACAAAATAGAAGAGAATTTACTAGCAGACTCTGTGTGTAGAAGATTAGGATGGAGAAAAGCAGTCCTGAGTTTGGCCCAGAACAGGGTAAAGAGGATGTAGGTCAGGAGAAATGTTGATATTGGTGGGCAAGGAAGATGTTGTTTCACTGAGTCTGACCTTGGACATTGTGGCTATTTTTTCTAAACAAAAAGGGTTTAATAAAAAACAAAATCTGACTTGCATTTACTATTCCCTGCTCCTTGAGCTAGAAATGAAATAACAGCATCACAAATTGAGCTAGGGAGATCACAAGCAACCCTGACTCAGAATTAGCATTCAGCTCTGCAACATGACAGTTCTGCAATCCTTAACTACAGGCAAGCAAGGAGCACCTCTGGTGTTTGCTACTAACATCTGGAAGTGATGGCAACTGCTGCTGCTTCACTGCCACACTCTGGAAATGTCACCCAGCAAAGCCTAAAATCATTCTGCACAACTTCAAAGGCAATTAGGCCATTTAATATGTAACATATCCATACTCCAATCTCATAGTATCAGATTATCACAGTATGACAGGGGTTGGAAGGGCCCTAGAAAGATCATCTAGTGCAACCCCCCTGCCAGAGCAGGAGCACCTAGACCAGCTCACACAGCAATGTGTCCAGGCAGC
>VWZO01041628.1:150933-164997 GCA_013396975.1 Bucco capensis
GACCGCCGACCGACCGCCGACCGACCGCCGACCGACCACCAACAGAACACCAAACATTCCGCCCACTGGAATCACAACAGAACACCAAGAGAACACCAACTGAACAGCTACCATGCTGTGTGCAGACAACATTTAACGACAGAACACAGAAATACTGTACCGTATGGACAAGCCACAGGCAAGAGTGTGGAAAGTGGAAGAACCAGCAAAAACAAGAGGACATCTAGTCCCCAAAAACAATGCAAGCATTCTCATGAAGAGAAGTCATAATATGCTGGAGCAAACCATACACATTTGCTCATGTTTAGGCAAAACTAAATGAGGGATTAGCATTTCCAAATCCTCTGCATGCCTGAGGCATAAGTCAAAGGCATTGTGGTATTAACAATGGACTAGCACAATAAGTAAACTTCTTAACCAGCACCCCTATTTTGTCTGCCTGCTTGTTTTACATGACATAAGTAGAAGGATATCTATCAAAATAAACCATTTTGTTGTATGCCTGGTGCAGATTCTGAAGCACACAAGTCCAGCCAGATTCCCTACATAAACTTCTTCACTTTTGGTTTTTCACTTTTGGAAATCAACAGTAAACCTTGAAAAGAATACTGCAGATGTTTTACAGGAAAGACAACATGCTTCATAAATAAAACTTTAACACATATGTATTACAGAACAGTTTTAGCGTGTATATAATTTTTAGTAACATCAGATTAAGAACAATACCAAACAGATACTGAAAAAGTATCTTGAGTAATACAGAAGTAGAAACAATACACAGTGAGAAGTATAAACTGGAAAACAAATCAGACATGATGAAAATAATAAAATGGAATAGACAGGTGCCTCGATACAGTAGACCTCTGTACAAGCTGTTTCAGCATTGTTTGGATCAAAATCAAAAAGTGAGTTGCTGTGTAACTTGAAATTTCTAGTGTTAATCCATCAAGAAACAGAGCCTTTCAATTGAAAAAAGAAGAGTACTTTGCTAGGATACCCAAACACCAATTCTCTACCATTGTAGTACTGCCATCTCTTCCAGTTGTCCAGAGCCATGTGCTCACATGCTCTGGAGACAAATACTCCAGATGAAGTCCTCAGTGCTACACTTAACACAGAAAAAACACAGGAAATTACAAAGACATCACAGTCTATATCTCACATTTTATCAGCAGCTGAAAATAAATACACCCCTTGGGAAAATAATTCATTGGCATTAGTACTACTCAGATCTCTCTCTAATCTTTATCTGCATTTTCACTGTCAGGTTTTCCTTCAATCCTCTACATTCATGGTCACCACAGACTAGTGACACACTTTTTGTCAGCATAATCAAGAAACCTGAGTACTGCAAGAACATTAAAATGAACCTGCAATTAATGAAGCCATTACAACCATGACAAATGGGTCTGAATGTGCTAACACAGCTCTCATACAGACTCAGAAGAGGCTAACAGCACCAAGGAAAGAAATAGGAAATCACAGAAAACTCCTCACTTTTCCAGTGCTCAATCCACAGCAAGCACAGCTGTAACTCCTTAAAGATCAGTACAACAAATCCAAGACCTGGTAGTTTTATATGTTCAACAATTTTATACACGTGAAGCAGCAATGCAAAGGCAGAATAAAACTGTTACTTTAAATCTTAAACCCCAGAATATCACCAAGTCTAATCAGTGGGTGTTCATGGTACCCAAATAAGATCAGGTAACACATGTTATTCATGATATGGGTAGCCATCTAGCCACCAACAAAACATATGAGTCAGTAATGTTAGGAAAGCGTGTGGGCCAGAAGAGAAGAAAAAAACAAACTCACATTTGGGATACTGCACTGAAAAAAGTTTGCCTTGGGCAGCTACTGGTGAGGAAACAAGGGTTTCAAATAGACCATTACTCTTACAGTATCTTTCTGCATATGAGAGTCTATTTCACAAAGATTTTGCTAGCCCTTTACCTGCCTCTACCAAAGTTACAGGACCCTGCTTGTATTACTAGACAGTAAATGGATCAAACTCTTCCCAATTAGATGAATATATTCCTGAACAGCAGTAGCCAAAACTAGGAGGTAGAGAAAGCCCATGTTAGACTCATTAGCATTTTACTGACTTTGTAAGATGACAAATATGCAGAGATATGAAATTAGCCAGAGGTTTCAGATGTCACATCAAGCCCCAGCTACTGGGAAAAAAAGACAGTTATGCAGTTCAAAAAAAGACAAAAAATTTGGCAAAAGACAGAGATTGAGACTTGACTCCTTAATCACCACTCAAACAGCAAAAGCCCACTACATTATACAATTGTCTACTAATGCACATGTTCTGTGTCTTCTTCTAAGGATATCTAAATTCTCTTGCTGATAGCTAGGATTTGCCCAAAAGTGAGCACAAAGACTGCACTGCAGAATGCACTATGGCATGTTGGGCCTTCAGGGAACGCAGGAAGCAAAGTAAAAATTAATGAATTGCCAGTTGGCAACATATAGAGGCATCCTAGAGGGAAAGCCTGCAAGTGCAGGGCAAGAAAGTCAATCCCACCACACACTACCCATTCATATCTCTAAGGGCAGCAAGACAACGTGCACAGCACTATCAAACATAACTAGGATCTTCCACAAGCTCATCAGAGACTTATAAACATGGTCTGCTCTCATTTCTTCTTGTTACATGACAAAGGTTTTATCCTTACTTCCAGCTGGGGCTCTATGTGACATCATAAGTGAATCCCAACAGAAACACACTCACCTAGCTGAATCCCAACAGAATCCCAACAGTCACTTACACCCACCCAGCAGAATGCCAGCAGAATCCCAACAGAACCCCTCATCCCTGCTCATGAGAACCCCAACAGTATCCCTTACTCCCACCAAACAGAATCTCTACAGAATTGCTCACTCCTTCCTACCCAACAGAATCCCTACAGAATCCCCCTCCCTCCCACCAACCAAAATCCCAACAACAACAGAATCATTAGGGGTTGGACAGATCCTCTGGAGATCATCCAGTCCACCCCTCCTCTGCAAGAGCAGTATTACCTAGGGCAGCTTGCACAGGATGATGTCCAGTTGGATTTTGAATCTCTCCAGAGATGGAGACTCCACCACCTCCCTGGGCAGCCTGGGCCAGTGCTCCACCACCCTCAAAGACCCATGGACTTGTGAATGTCCAGTTTAATTAATTGTTCTCTAATTTCATCTATGCCAATCAAGGGAAAATCTTCCTTTAACCAGGCTTTCTCTGGTACCTCCAAGGACTGAGATTCTTGAGGGCTGGCCTGAGCAGTGAAGACAGGAGCAAAGGCAGCATTCTCTGCATCCTCTGTCACCATGGCACCTGCCTCATTCAACAGCAGGCCCACATTATCTCTAAGCCAGACACCAGCTTAGCACTGTGTCATGAAACAGAAGATAAAGGTAACTATAGTAGATTATTTTCTTTTACTTCTACCCTCAGAAAAATGTCTTGTATCTGCCCATGCACTCCCTCTTAGAATTGCCATTTGATAATCAAGAGCCACAGCCTGCACTGATGAAGTCAATCTTTGTGTCACAGGAGGGCACATCTCTGGCCACTAAAATAGAAATTTAATTATTATAGAGGCTTTCTTAAACATCTCACATGGTATATCCATATTAGCCTTTTAGTGGAATAAAGAATGAGCTTTTGAAGTGAACCTCCCGAAATCCTTGTCTGCCCAATCACCAAGCAGTATGTTGAGCACCAGTGCTAGATGGATTGCTTTCTGATGAAACTAGATCAGCAGATGCACTCAATAAGTGCACTTGGGATGGCCCAAAAGTCTCAGCTGTTGCACCTAAATCTTTGATTGTAGCTTTAGCTTTTGAGCCCTTGATTGTAGCTTTAGTAAGTTATTTTAATTTTTATTATATCATCAGATTGAAAAACTTCATGGCAACACAAGGATTTCTGTTTTGAAAGATATAAAAATCATTTCCAATTAGAAGAGGAAAAAGTTTGGACAGCTAGTAGAATATTTTCCCTAATCCCAGGAGAACAAGAAACAAGATTATTTCATTAATCAAAAAACAAGGAAGCAGGTAGATGAAAAATACATCCCACCACTGCACACTTGAGAGCCCAAGGCCAGCTTAATGAGAAGCAAAGAAAAATATGGAGAGGACTGAACAGAACTGCAGGAAATTAAGTCACATACCACACGTGCTAAAAGGCCAAAAGCCAGAGAAACCACAAATTCCTGAACTGACACAGCACAGCACAGCATTTGGAGAGAGGAACCAAAATTCAAGTGCACCCAGGGCACACACTAAGCCTGTGCAGACAGCCAGAGATGTTATGTGTCAGCTTATCTCCAGCTACCTATCCTGTAAGCAGCTGCCCAGCTGACTCCCAGATGTGGCCAGATTATGCCACTGAGGCTGCATGACTTCAACAGCCCAGAAAATCATGGAGTCACCAGGGTGCTACAGGGAAATCAGAAAAAGGTGCTTATAAAAACTAATTATACAAAACCTCCTAATCCATTTTGTACAATATAAAGCCATTTCATTCTTTTCCTTTCAACAGGAGCCAGAGGCAGTGAACAATCTTATTTAAACTCAAAGGCCTGAGAACAGCTTTTTATTTTAATTGAGGAGCAATCTCTATGGTCACTGTCATGCTACAATAGACAGTATCACTGAAGAAAAAGTGATAACGAATCTAAATCCTATGTTATGCTACCACAGGCTCACTGGTTCACAGCAATTGTTTTGTTTATTAAATAACCAAACTGAAATAAGACAGTAATAATGAAGCAGTTAGCTGAAGAGCTCCTGAAATTATTTTAGGATGTAGGTTGTAGGTGTAATTTTAGGATGTAGGTGCAAGAACTGTGCTAGCACCTGAGAGCTGAAAAATCACACTAACTCACATATATTGCCAGCAAGACTGAGAAGGGAACAAACTGTTTCTAAAGCCATGAAGAATTAAAGGGAAAACAAGAGTATCACGTATATACAAAAAGATATACATGACTATAAACAGTAGAAGAAAATAAGGTGAGGTTACAAAAGGGGGAAATTAAAGGGAAACAATAAAAAGATAAAGGAAACAGTTTTCAACTTCACATAAATTACATGGAATTATACTCCAGTCCTGCCATGTGTCCATGTAACCTCTACCATAAATCACAAGTCACACTGTGCCACTCATGAATTCAGCTTTCTTCCAGACACAGCTTTTGATTAGAGTTACTAGAGCTTCACAAGTAGACACTAGAAGAAGAAGGAGAGAGAAAATGAAGGAAATTACTTACTTCAGATAAGATGCTGAATTCCACCCCAAACCAGAAGAAATTGGCCAAACACATGTCCTTGTTAACAGTCTCTAGTCTGGGTCAAAGTACTCCTTGGTCTCTTTTGGCCTTGTAGTGTTCTCTGTTTGATTTCTTATACACTGGAGAGATTGTTCTACAGCATTTAAAAAAAATGAGGCTCTTGGCATTTCTCTCTGAGAATTCTGTGGAACTTTCTTTTTAAGTTCTTAAAAACCACTCGATTTTGCTTCTTTCTAGAGCCCTTAAAGGGGTTATTGACTTTATCTAATCTGTTCTCTCCTTTTCCCAATCCCTCTTCTTTGCTGGGTTTACTGTTGTGTACAACAAACTGATGAGTATTTCCTAGTTCAGCCTGTGGTAGAGGCACTCTCATGAATGAATCTACTCATAACTACATTTCCCACAGGATAAATACTGTACCATTTCAATGTCTAAAGGACATCTTTTATCTATAAAAATATTTTAAAACCATACAGCTAGGAAGCAAAAAAACCCCAGACTTATGACTAGCTTATTACAACCACATTTTTAATCATGGCTCATAAATTGGGTATTTTTGCTGTAAAAAGATTGACTACAAACTAGGCAATACTCATCAGTTTATTGTACAGAACAATAAACCCAGCAGAAAAGAGGGATTGGGGAAAGAAGACCCATGGGTCAAAATGAAAATGGATTTAATCAAACAGCAAAACTAACATTAATTCCAATATAAAGTTACACCCAGCCCAGCAAAGGTACTGCAGGCACAATGAATGGGAAGGCAGTCCTCACAAGAAGGAAGAGTAGCAGGATCAGGAGGAACCAGAGGAGGAAATCCCAAGCAAGAGGCAACCATCCTTAGCAAACTTTCCTCTTTATACTGAGCATGACATTTATAGCATGAGACAGATCCACCTGTGAGCCAGCTCAGCTCAGCTGCCCTGGCTGACTCCAATCTGCTACTGGCCTCCAACCCATGGCTGGCCTAGGATTGTGTCCCAGGAAAACCAGGCCACAACGTTATCCACATTGCAAGATCATGTAATCACACCACACACCTAGAAATCACACTACAAAGAAGCTTTCATTGTTCCAGCCAGCTTAATTCAGTGCAAATAAAGTAAGCAAATAACAATAAGCAACTCCCTATCCAAAATGGATTGGAATCTTCAAATCAAAACAAAAAAAACCCAACCAACACAGCAAGCAAAAAAGCCCCCACACAACAAAGCTGATATAATGCAAGGAAAACTGTGAAGTTCTACCCTTCATTCACCTGAGTGAAGTGGGATAGTGCAGTATCAGAAGGAAGAGACTTTCTTCTAAGATGTTTGCAGGATGTTTTTGGAGAACTAGCACAATCCCATTAGCAGTTATTCACATTCTAGGTGCACAAGTGACCACACAGGCCTAAGAAGCAATGGTTCTAGTCAACAAAGCAGCAGTACACAAATTGCAGGAATGCTAGACTGTCTTTCATAATACAGGTCTTCTATCAGCTTTTTACCTTTTATCTCTCACCCTTTTAACATTCTACTCCCTGCAGCAACACAGGTTTTCCCATCAGTCAATTAAAAATGCAAGCCACTCAAACAAACAAGTGACCCAGAGACTGATGGAGAAGCACTACATCCAGCACAGAATCTATCCAGAACAGCACATTGGTAAGGCAGACAAGCAGACAGACACACAACTGTGATTAAAAGATAGGAGAAGGCATGGAGGTAAGAAAATCCACCCTGCCTACAGCAATACCTATTTTCTGCTAGAAAGACAAACAGATCTAGGAATCATGGAGGGGCAGAAGGGATGAACTGGACCTGAATACTTCCCTTATTATATGAGAAATAGATTAACCAATCCCTCACATACCCCCAAAAAATGTTTACCCTCTAAATGAGAGTAAACAAAGACAGGACAGAAAGTACACTTAATGAAAAAAATGCTTCCCAGCAGCCTCTAAATTTAAAATTGCTTTTGGGAATGGCACCTCAGCTCCCAGCCTCAATTAAGGATTCAATACTTCTGAACAAACATGCATTTGGCACCTGTTTCTCCTCTCTTTTCATTCAGTTCTGAAATAGCTGTAATGCCACTACTCAGACCTAATAAACAGGCTTTAATACCTTCAGTGTCCACCTCTGTTCCTCATCTCTAAATTTTCCATTACATGTTAAAATGTGCTTCCATTAATAGTGTGGCATGCAGAAGATACAAAGAGTCTCTTTTAAATGAACATCTCTGCAGGACACCAGAACTAAGGATGGGAGAGACCATCTTCTGGTTTTCAGATTATAGACTGTAATACTCTTTGATGACACCAAATAAGACTATTTTGAAACCATGTAATTTTCCATGACACTGTTTCTGAAACATATTCTATGACCTGTTCATTATTATGAACTTTATTATAAAATTGTAAGTATTAGAAAATACTTTGTAAACACCACATTTGTTTGGCATCAAGAAATACACCAGTATATTTGGAGAATATGTGCATTCAAAGTACTTTGGTTTTGAGAAACCATTTTAAACAGCTAATTTGGGCATCTTTGGGGAAATATGGAGTATCTAAAAATACTACCAAGCAACTACACTGGCAGCAGAGCTGTCCTCTGTACATGATCCAAGACAGTTACTGCATTTCTCAGACTTTCTGAAACATTACAAATGGTGATGCTTGCACAATTCTCATACTGCTAAGATGTGACCACTCAGGTTCTGTTTGAAATGGTGGAATCATTCATGCTTCCCAGACACAGTGTGAAAATCCCTTGGGTTCTCCTGTGGCCTNATACATGCTTCCAAATACCTGTTCCAGCTGCTTCCCAGTCCCACCCTCAAGCGAGAACCAAAGCCACAGTACCCCTTCCCACCTGCCAGCCTACACTTCTATAGAAATAAAACCTAGGAGCACAAATAAAAAGAAACCATGGTGTTATCTAAACAGAACACAATTCTAGTTTATGATGTGGCACACATTCAGGATTAGGTCAGCTACCACTGATAACTCCTCTGTGGGTGAAGGCAACTACTGGGAGGAATCAATGGTCTGTACAGCTCTAGACATACACTTGCCAAAAAAGAACAATGTTACAAAATATAGCACCTCTTGTAAAAACTGCATGTCTCTCTTCCATGCTGTCTTAAAGAATCATAGAACAGTTGCAGCTGGAAGAGACCTTGAAGATCATCAGTGCAGCCTTTGTCCTAGCCCTAGCAACCTGCTAAATGATGCCTCCCAATGTAACATCTCCCTGTCTCTTAAACACCTCCAGGGATGGGGACTCAAGCACCTCCCTGGGCAGCCTGTTCCAATGGCTGACAACTTTTGCAGGAAAGAAATTCTTCCTAATGTCTAGCCTGAACCTCCCCTGATGCAATTTCCATCCATTTCCCCTTGTCCTATCACTCTCCACCAGGGAGAACAGACCAGTCCCTAAGCCCTTTAGCAGCTTGGGAGCCTCTGTCCCCTCTCCAGCACCTCCATGTCCCTCTTGGAGTGAGGGGCCCAAAACTGGATGCAGTACTTGAAGTGAGGCCTCCCCAAAGCTGAGTAAAGGGGCAGGATCACCTCCCTGCTCCTGCTGCCAACACTGTTCCTGATCCAGGCCAGGATGCCATTGGCCTTCTTAGCCACCTGGGCACACTGCTGGCTCATGTTCAGCTGTCAATCAGCACCCCTAGGTCCCTCTCTGTGTACATTATGTACACAGCTCTAGAGTTTCAGCAGTCAAGCTTTGTATCTGGCATCACTTAAAGCCCCTGCCACTCCTGCTCATGCTGCAGCTCAGGTTTGGGAGAGTGGGCAAGGAGACCAGTCTGTCCCACCAGCAGTTCTCAGTCCAGCTCTGCTGCCTGAGCCTGCATGACCACAACTCTCACTGCAGCCAGCAGGCTACTATGCAAGGCTCACTGCAGGCATTAAGCTCACTAGTAACTGTGTAAAATTTTAAAAATACTACGTTAATACACAGTCTGTGTCCTGCTTTGAGTTAGAACAGAACTGATTCTGTTTAGTGATTTTACTTGTCAGCTAAAGTTCTGCCAAGTAATTGCACTTTCTGAAATGAACAGCATGTTTTCAGACAGCATCTGCTTGTAGCAATGATATGACCTAATGCTTCGATTGGTATACAGGCCAAGGTCACTGCTAAAGTTAGTGTCCCTCATTGGGGGATGCAGAGTAAAAGGCTGCACCTGTGGGGAGAAGTGGGTAGGACAGGTGACCCTAAAGTGACCAACTAGGTATTCCATTCCATTCCATTCCATTCCATTCCATTTATATCATAGAATCCCAGAATGGCCATGTTGGAAGGGAACCTAAAGATCATCTAGTTCCAACCTCCCCACACTGAACAGGGATGCCAATCACTAAACCAGGTTCCCCAGGGCTGCATCCAGCCTGGCCTTGAACACTGCCAGGGATGGGGCATCCACAACCTCTCTGGGCAACCTGTGCCAGTGCCTAACCACTCTCTGGGGAAAGAACTTCCTCATAATCTCCAATCTAAATTTCCCCTCCTTCAGCTTATAACCATTCCCCCTTGTCCTATCACAGTCTGACCACTTAAAAAGTCTCTCCCCTTCTATCTTATAATCCCCCTTTAGGGACTGGAAAACTGCTATAAGATCCCCTCGAAGCCTTCTCTTTTCCAGGCTGAACAATCCCAACTGTCTCAGCCTGTCTTCATAGGGGAGGTTCTCCAGTCCTTTAATCATCTTTGTGGCCTCCTCTGGACTCACTCNATTGACCACGACTCTCTGGTTGCATCCTTCCAGCCAATTTCTTATCCATCAAACGGCCCACTCATCAAATCCATATCTCCCCAGTTTGGAGATGAGGATGTCATGTTCAGGTCAGGCTCTCACTCTTCTTCAATAGCCAGCATTTGAGGAGGGCTTTGTTCTCCCTTCAATTCCCATCTGACAGTTCCTGAATCCAGTTCCAGGATCCAGCACCCTCCCGCTGATTCAGTCTGTTTCCCATCTTTTGCTGAGCCCTTCTGCACAGTATCCGTGGTGACAGTGACATAGTGCCATCAAGGGGGGGGGTAGGTTTGGTATTGGTTTTGTATATATTTGTATATATTTCATTTTATTATTATTGTTTTAATTAAAGTAGTTTTAGTTTTCTTTTCCAAGCCACAGGTCTCTGTCTCTCTTACTCCTTTTCCCTTTCCAGAGCAGGGAGGAGGGCTATTAGACAGTGTCTGTCACATGCTTAGTGGTCATCCTAGCTCTAGCCCTTGACAAGTCTGTCACCCTTTTACTTTATGGCTGGATTCTTCTCCATTTCTGCACTATGCCTCAAATAGTCTTTTTCACAATAGATGAGGATCTTAAGTGCAAGCTTTCAAAGTTGGAAAGAATCACTAGATAAAATAAGGAATTGTGTTAACCAATCCAAAAAAGTAAAAAAGCTCATTTGGGTAATGTACTACTAAAGATAAGTAATGTACTAAGACATCTAAAAATACTTACTTTAAAAAAAAAATCATTATTCCACCTATACTTAAAAAGCAGCATGAGAATTATAGACCTTACTGCTGAAATGTTCTAAATGATTATGTTCAAAGCAGACTACTTTTACATCTAGTACTAGTCAGCCTTGTGCTAGAAAAATGACCAATACAAAAAAAACCCTCTACACTTACATTCTAGTCAAACACACAGAAGAACCAGTTCATCATTCACTGACAGTCTGGGACACATTGTCACCAAGGACATTTGATTTTGGTTGGTCTCAGAATACTTATGGCAGCCTTGGGAATGCAGGAAGTTCTCTAAAACAAATACCATCCAAACTTTGGATCCCTAACAAAAAATGAAAACATTTTGCAAGAATGACAAAACACAGGGGAAAAGAATTATTGTGCTGCCAGTGGTTCCCAAACTGAACACCCACTTGTAACTAGCAATGTTTAAGACATAGAGAACAAAAATGCCTGCCCAGGAACGACATGTGAACTAAAGGCTGAAATGGGAGTCACAGGGAGAAAAGAGAAAAATGCTTACCTATGAATAGAAAATGAAGCAATGGATCTGATGAGGGATGCCACTGCTCCAACTTTAGCAGCTTCCACAGCTCCCTGTGATCTGTATTGCACAGTTTCACCGTAACTGATGAAGGGTTCATTGTAGACAACAATCTTCCCTTTGGCCTCCTGAGCTCTCTTCCGCAGTTCATCAAAAGAGGCTACCACTATGACTTCTGCTGTAATTCCTGCAAAAAAAGTATCACAGTGGCTTTAATCTTGCTTTCCTGTAACTCTCCTACAGTCAGTTTTAACTGACAGAAAAGCATGGACTGGGCAAAACACAGGAAATCAGATTTAACTTCTTACTGGAAAAGGAAGAGCTTGTGAAATGCTTCATAGAGTCATAGAAGTGTCAGGGTTGGAAGGGACTTTAAAGCTCATCTAGCCCCAACCCCCCTGCCATGGACAGGGACACCTGGCACTACAGCAGCTTGCTCCCAGCCCCAGCCAGCCTGGCCTGCAACACTGCCAGGGCTGGGGCTGCCACCACCTCTCTGGGCAACCTGGCACTGTGCCTCAGCACCCTCATGGGAAACAACTTCTGCCTAACAGCCAACCTAAATCTCCCCTCCTCAAGCTTGTGTCCATTCCCCCTAGTCCTGTCACTCCCTGACATCCTAACCAGTCCTTCCCCAGCCCTCTTGTAGCCCCTGCAGATCCTGGAAGGCCACAGGAAGGTCTCCCTTGGAGCCTTCTCTTCTCCAGACTGAATGATCCCAAGTCTCTCAGCCTGTCCTCATGGGAGAGGTACTCCAGCCTCTGATCATCCTCCTGGCCCTTCTGTGGACACCTTCCAGCACCTCCATACCTTTCTTGTGCTGGGGGCTCCAGAACTGGCTGCAGTACTGCAGGTGAGGTCTCACTAGAGTGGAGTACAGAGGGAGAACCACCTCCCTTCCCCACTGGCCACACTGCTCTTGCTGCAGCGCAGGACACAGTTGGCTTTCTGGGCTGCAAGTGCACACTGGTGGCTCATGTTGAGCTTCTCATCCCCCAGCACCTCCTTTTCCTCAGGGCTGCTCTGAAGCCACTCACTGCCCAGCCTATATCATCAGGGCTTGGTACTCAATAGCTGCAATAGCACCCTGAACCAAGTACACATAGCTCTGTCAATCAGGTTGGTTTTAAAACATAACTTGAAGGGCAAGAAGGATACACAGGTTCTCTGCAAGTGCTTTAATGCCTCACTGCAATCATTTGTAGTACAGGAACATTTGCTAAAGATGCCTATAGGATTAATAAAAACAGCTAGTAATCCCTTAATGGAATTGTTTTGATTGTTGCTAAACAGCTTAACATAAGACAACTGGAAGCACATGTTTTTTAGACTGACAAAATTATTTAATTCATAAATGAAATTAAAGCTCTGCAATTTCAACAAATTTTACAGTATGGTTTTAAATAAAACAAAACAAACCACTTCAAATTTAATTCAGAATACCACAGTTCTACTGGATCTCCTTCTGGGAGCTTTCATCTTTCCCAGTTAAGATATAGATATAAGTTAGATTCCACCCAGCTCTTTGTTTTTAATAACTGGAATAGTTTAAAATTGCTATATTATCTTGCTTAAAAAAACAAAGGATTTTATAAATAATTCATTTTTCCTTCTAACTTTTTAGAACATTAAGAAAACATCTTTTACAGCATTTATTATTTCATTAAAATTAACACTATGCTTAAAAATCTAACTTTGTTGATTGGTTAAAGAGTTAAGAAAACCCTTAACAACATGTGCTGGTACTCCTCTTCTAAATATAGAAGAAGTAATGGATGCCTGAAATTTTAGTGTCATATGTTTCACCTAAAAGACACAAAATATGTCACTGAAAACTAGTAACAAATGTCTAGCAAGGATTTGTTGAAGTCAAATGATCATGTGTTTAAGACATGCCTCTCCTTGAAAGTCCTTCTTTTTTTATTGTTTCTTTGTGTGTGTGATATAAAAATTATTTGGAGAAGATTTCAAAGGCTTGTTTTTGAAACTGTAACACCTGAGAAGTGGTAGGAAAATAGGAAGATCATCTCTCCCAGCACCAGTGTCTCCAGACTCATGGCTTCCTTAAGATCAAACTATGGTAACACTTAAAAACCTTAACGAAATAATTTTACACAAAAAAATTTGGTTTCACAAGAGTGTACCACTAAGAGGGAAAGAGACATCTCTGCTACAGCAAAACTCTGTGAGCTTCAGCTACAGAACTAACCTGGTGTGAGAGGTGTAAAAATTTTAACTGAATAACTATTCAGGTTCTTAGCTTTACAGAAAGAGGCACAGAGAGCCAAGTCACAGCATCACATTCAAGTTTCACTAGTTGTTGTTGGCAGGTATCACAGTATATCAGGGGTTGGAAGGGATCTAGAAAGATTATCTAGTGCAACCCCCCTACCAGAGCAGGATCACCTAGACCAGCTCACACAGCAATGTGTCCAGGCAGCTCTGCAATGTCTCCAGACAAGGAGACTCCACAGCCTCCTGGGCAGCCTGGGCCAGTGCTCCCTCACCCTCACTGGAATAAAATTTCTCCTTGTGTTAATACTAAACCTCCTGTGGTCCAGCTTGCTCCCATTCCCTCTTGTCCTACCATTGGATGCCACTGAGAAGAGCCTGGCTCTCTCCTCCTGACACTCACCCTTAACATACTTCTAACCATTCCTGAGGTCTCCTCTCAGTCTCCTCTTCTCCAAGCTGAAGAGACCCAGCTCTCTCAGCCTGTCCTCCTAGGGCACATGCTCCACTCCTTTCA
>VWZO01041628.1:165087-179326 GCA_013396975.1 Bucco capensis
AAGTTTGGCAATGAGGATACCATGGGAGACAGTAGTGAAGCTTTGCTAAAGTCAAGAAAAACCACATCCACTGCCTTCCCCTCATCTATCCACCTAGTTATGCCATCACAAAAGGCTATCAGATTGGTCAAGCAGGACTTCCCCTTACGGAATCTATGTTGACTACTTGTGATAAGCCTCTTTTCCTCCAAATGATTTGAGATGGTGGCAAGTACAAACTGTTCCATCACCTTTCCAGGGGTGGAGGTGAGGCTGACTGGCCTAGAGTTACCCTATAGGTAGGTGAGCACGCAGACTCCAGCTGCTTCTAATGAACTGCAGGTTTAGCTGCCTACCTAAGGAGCATCCCAGCCACAGGATCATTCTGGATATGGAACTGTGCCACTGGAAAGAAAGACGGGTATCTGCAAAATTTTGTTTTCCACAAGAAAAGCCAGGGTCTCTGAAGATAGATATTGCAATCTGTATTTCATATTAGCTCTTCCCAATGCTCCACTTGGATCATGCAGCAAGCACTGGAAGGGCACACATTGTATTAGTGACTGTTCATCAAGGGAAGTGAGGAGTCTAACTCTCCTTGGCATTACTTTACTGCATTAATGAACAAACACCAACTCTTTAAACGGTATTTAAAGAATGCCACAGACAGCTAGTAACTATAATCCCTAAGAAATATTATGGAAGAGTATATTTATGGCCCTTCCTAGACAACAGGCACCAGGAGTTTGTACAGTGAGCTTTGTGGGAATTAAAGCTCAGGGAAAGAACACAGAGCTGTGAACTCCAGCCTAGTATCTCTCCTTTTGAGTGTTCCCACTGAAGCTAAATGAAGCCATTCTTTGACAAAACACAACAAAGCTTCTCTGTGCAAGTTTAACTTAATGGCAGCACAATATACATAAAGCATCAATTACAGTGCTTTCTGTAACAAAGTAAAACTTCACTCGTGTAACTCCTAATTCAACAGCTCATTTGCATTTTAGTCCTATTTTATACCATTTCTGTTTCATCTACTGAAGTTACAAGAGCAATTTTTATCTTAAATAAACACATGGACCCACACAAATCACCCTAGGACCTCCTGTGTACAGGGAGAAATGAAACCAAAATCCCAACAGTTTATTAGTTTAAGGGGAAGGAGTTATTTCTTTTAAGAAAGGGAAATGTCTTTAAGTAAACAAAATTCTACCCCTAGCATCTCCTACCAAATCAGTGCCTCATGGCTCTGCTTCCCATGTCAAAGGTTGTTCTACCTCCCATCAGAACATCCTGCCTCACAACTCTGATTGTTGGCATGAAGAATTCTGTCTGGAGAGTCACCTCCAACCACCTGCTTGCCTGCCAGCAATCATGCCAGAAGCAGATCAGTTCAAAGGGAATTCCTCACAAGATAACCTACTCTCCTCATGATAAAATCCAGTGACTATTTAAGCCATTTTAGTATCTCGAGCTTGCACCTGTCTGTGCAAGCAGCAGGTTTCAGAGAAGAGTAAGGAAAAAAAAAAAAAGGAAAATCCACCCTATTATGAGATTTTTAAAACTGATTAATCTCTATTAAGACATTAAGGAAACTTCATGCAGGATATTGTTGTTCTTCTTGGCCACACCAGGGCAAAACATGGCAAGATTTTAGCATATCAAGTATCAGGTCTTCCTAAGATTTGGCAACCCAGTCTCCATTGGGTTCTATTTATTACTATCCTAGAAACAACTCATAAACACACAAAAATTCAATCTAGTTAATTACAGAATCACAGAATGTCAGGGGTTGGAAGGGCCCTAGAAAGATCATCTCGTGCAACCCCCCTGCCAGAGCAGGATCACCTAGACCAGCTCACACAGCAATGTGTCCAGGCAGCTCTGCAATGTCTCCAGACAAGGAGACTCCACAGGCTCCTGGGCAGCCTGGTCCAGTGCTTTGGCACCTGCACTGCAAACAAGTTCCTCCTCAGGTTAATACTAACCCTCCTGTGGTCCAACAGGACCACAATCAACTGCTACATTAAAAGAAGAATTTAGAAAAATACAGAAAGAAATATAACTTGCATACTGTTTAATCTTAACAGACACTAATTTTCTCATTACTGAGTTATGGTCTTACTCTATTCTTTTTTTTTCTCCATTCTCCTTTTTGTCATCCAGTTAACAGCAACAGTCCCTTAGAGATCTAGTTGCAAAGCCAAATGCAGCCATCATTAATCTGACAATCATTTGTCTTCAGTAACAGCAAGTAAGCAACACACTTCTATGTAGCTTTCAGACTTCATTTACTTCAGCCTGTGTTAACATAAGAATTATGATTTCTTTTAAAAATTACACTATGGAACAGTGATGCTGCTGATCCACATGCACTGAAGCTGTCACTGTCAAACAAGTAATCTGCTGGGCAAGGCAATTTTTGCTTAAAACAATTAGAAGATGGTATTTTTAGGTCCAGACTCGACAAAGCTGGAAACTACATCAACCAAGTCTCCTCTAACTTCCCTGTGTGTTATCTATTTAATGTTTTTACATCCTAAGCATAAAATGCTGCCTGAAATATGAACACAAAAAGTCAGCATCATATCTAATTGTTCTAGTACTGAACAACATTTTGAAACTAGGAAAGAATATACCTGAAACATGCCCTGACCTTTGCAGACATGAGAGCAAGAGGGAGACAGAATGCTACCTCCCCATTCATCAGAACTAGGCATGAGGACACCAGGACATGCAACAGGGAAAACAGACATATATCATGCCTGGAGACAGGGAAGAAAGTTGTAGGGGCTGGTTGAAGAAAAGAAGGTTTGGGGGGAGCAGAGGGAAAAGGCAAATACAGTTTTAAAAGCTAAGATTAGGGACCTGGCATTATATCCTATTTAGGTTCAGTCAGTCCACAAAAAATGTTTTCCCTCAACTTCTGTGCTCTTTTTCAAAAGATGTCACTTCTCAGGCCTCTCCAGGAATTAGTTCAGCTTTCCCTCAGTGCTCCACATAATTCAACAACATTTACAGAAAAACAAACCCAAATTCTACATCCATAATGAACTCATCAAAGTAAGGCTTGGTGTCAACCAAATGAAAGAAATAAGAAGAAAATGAAAGATTCATATAATTACTTTTTTTTTTCCTTCAAAAATTATTGGCATATACTGAAAATTTAAAATAACATCTAGAAATACATTTGTTCTATCAGCACATATCAATATGTATTGATATTAGAACTGCAGTATAAAGACAAATTAAAACTTGGAGGAGAACTATGAAACTAATAAGGAAGATTTGATCAGGAAGAAAGAGTTTGTAAAATTTGAATATACTTCTGGAAAATGTGACCTCACCTACTCTATGGCACAGCAAAGGGAATTACCTCATGAAACTAAAATTACATAGGAGAGTTATCCAAAAGGATATGAGGCTATTCAGCTCTGATGCATAGCACAGGGACTATGGAGTCTTACTCTGTTCTTTAAGAATAACACAGAGTAATGTAAAGACTATATAGTAGTTACATTTTCAACAGATATGACTTACAATTTCCAGCAAGTAGTGGGTCTCATTAGAACAGTTTAGTTTCAATAACTTGCAATTTACTGTGCAGAAGTAAATCCTAGCAGCAAGGGGGTTGGAGCCAACTGCCTGCACCAAACCTTGTGTGCCAAAAGAGCAGGGCAACAGAAGGATCTTCCAGAAGCAGCCCTGCATGGGGCACAGACTTGCTATGCAGTGTCTGCAGAGAATCAAGCACCCCAAGAATGGGCTCAAGGAAAGCCAGTTGCAGAGCACAGAGGTGCCCAAAGCAGGAAGTACCGAGGGCAACCATTCCCTCCTTAGCAAGGCAAGATCCCAGCTTCAGCCTCAGCTTACCATCCTTGAGGCAACCACTTTCAACTCAGCAACACTGAAAAGGGTCAAGACCTGAAAATCCAATTTTTGCTGTTGCAAATCACAGTATCCCAGCATGTCAGGGGTTGGAAGGGACCTAGAAAGATCATCTAGTGCAACTCCCCTGCCAGAGCAGGATCACCTAGACCAGGTCACACAGCAATGTGTCCAGGCAGCTCTGCAATGNAAATTTCATCAAGTTTCTCCCTGCCCATGTCTCTAGCCTGTCCAGGTCACTCTGGATGGCAGCACAGCTCCTGGGGTGCCAGCCACTGCTCCAAGCTTGGGATCATCTGCAAACTTGCTGAAGGAACACTCTATCCCTTCATCCAGATCGTTAATGAATATATTGAACAGTCCTGGCCCCAGCACTGACCCCTGGGGCACACCACTAGTCACAGGTCTCCAGTTAGATTCAGCTCCACCAACCACAACTCTCTGGGCTCTGTCCTTCAGCCAGTTCCCAATCCATCTCACTTCACAGTCTCCTAATCCACACTTGGCAATGAGGATACCATGGGAGACACTAGCGAAAGCTTTGCTAAAGTCAAGAAAAAACACATCCACTGCCTTCCCCTCATCTATCCATCTATTTATGCCATCAGAAAAGGCTATCAGATTAGTCAAGTAGGACTTTCCCTTACAGAATCTGTGTTGACTACTAGTGATAAGCCTCCTTTCCTCCAAATGCTTGGAGCCACACACACACATTTCACCTGAACATTCATTAAAGCAGCAGCTGGAACCCATGGCCTTCGCAGACACCATGTCCACTGCAAAGCCACAGAACTACTCCTACTCTCTACATCTTTGAAATTCCATTGCATTAACTTTTGGTCCCGACACTGGGACACTGAACACCACAGTGTCTGAGGTCCTTCACGGACATCATCTTCTATATTCCAAGAAAAACAGCAGCCTAGTTATCATACCAAAAGCAATGCTACTGTAAGTAACAATAAACAATCCAGGCAGCCAGTACAGAAGCTCATGGTCTTAGGATGTGAATCAATAGCTCCTCACACAGAGAAAATGAGGGATTCAGTGAAGACAGAAGGAGAGCTTTGCTGTGCACTGTGCTCTCATGCCTACAAGTCTCTCCAACTCCTGTTTTCAGCACTGAACCCCTCATCAAAGCAGGGTATCCAAGTCCCTCCAGAAGGATCTCCTTCTCTCCTATTAGGTCAGCTGGCAACTTAAGGGTAAATCTTCTGATACACATTGAAGTTAACATTTTTGCTGGAATGTAGCTGAATTCCCTAATCTACCACCGAGAAACAGAAAAGGAGGGTCAACACTGAGGAACAATGCATTAGCCAGGATTGGGGCCAGACCACTTCCTTCAGCAGCATCCCTAGTTTAAGAAGACTGTGAGCCTGTGGCAACAGCACGTGCCTTCAACAGCTTCAAGACACATATTATCCCCATTTTAGAATGAACAGGCTCCAACTATTTTCATATTAACTAAATGGCAAAACTCCCACCACCTTCTATAGGAGCAAGACTGGACCAAGTGTTACTGACAGCTAAACAAAAAAATACATGACTAAATACAAAAATTAGAAAAAGGTCTGCCAATACATCATATTTATGTTATTTCCGTTTCACTGCAACAAACAGTAGGTAGAAACCAGAGGCTGTTCTGGTTTTGAGGGGACATTTTGGGCATGCTGCATCCTGGGGTTAGTTCTACTTGTCAGTATGTCTTTAAAATGAAGACATTACATTGGGTCACCCATTGCAAAAAAAAAAAAAGCCATTTAAAACACACGCAAAAAAAACCTGAATTCTTCGATACTTCGTGGTCAAACATCTGCTAAACTACTACTTTTCTTCAATTATGGCATTCTCAAAGCAACAATTACATCTATTTTCCTCAGAATATGGGACATATAATCAGTACTACCAGAAAACAACAGTCTGTCTACATATATCTGTATGTTTTACCAGTGTTGAAACACTGGAAATGAGACAAGGACATTGACTAAATATGGTAAACCTCCAGTTTGTCAGCTCCTTAAACTGAGTACTTGGTAACATTCAATCCTGTTTGTTACCTAGGAATCCATTTCTTCCAGGTGCTGACCATTTTCAGTATCTGCTGACTTCTGGAAACCCAGGTCACTGCACATTTCATGTTTCTCCTCTCCCTGTTGCTAGCACAGGCATGAAATTTACTCTCTCCTTGTAAGGAGATCAAAGCAAGTGAAAACCTTCTCTTGAGCATTCAAATATCGGAAAACACTGAAAGTTAGAAGATTTTTTTTTTCCCCTCTTCAATAAAATAATCTAACCTCTTCCGAGCTGCTTCTTTTTGCTGTCTACATCAGACTGAATCTGGAAACATGGAATCCTGGCATGTTACGAAGTCATAAAAAAGTAAATAGGTGTTCTGGTTTGGGTTAGAACAGAACTAATTCTGTTCAGTGATTTTACTTTTCAGCTAAAGCTCCTTAAATCACTGCACTTTTTGAGACTAAACTGGTATGCAGACCCAAGGCCACTGCTAAATCTAGTGTCCCACAGTGGGGGCTACAGAGTAAAAGGCTGCACCTCAGGGAGGAGCAGACAGTTCAGGTGACCCTAAAGTGACCAACTAAGGATTCCATTCCATATACATCATATTCAGTATAAAGCTGAGAGTCAGGTCTTTCTTTATCCCCTTTTTCTTCTTCAATGGCCAGCTTCTAAGGCAGACTCAGTTCTCCCTTCAACCCTGATCAGAGAGTTCCTGAATCCAGTTCNTTTACACACCACTGTCTCTGTAGAGTCCCAGGGGATCCCTTCCTTGACATTCCTGATGCCTACTTAGAGTCAGCACCAGCTGAACAATTTGTCTTTTAAGATCTAAGGATAGGGATAAGGCCAAAGGGCATGACTCCCCTGTTGCAGCAGGAGGTACAGGAGACCATTTAGCTTGGACGCTGGCAGCCAAGTCCTTAGGACAGAGGTTTAACCTCTTAGCTGGAAGGCCTTCCAGGGCTAACGAGCTCCAGCTGCCCGGGTTTGGAATCAGAGTTGTCCTTCTCCTAGGATGACTGCCAGAAGGCTAATGAGCTCATCCCACCCATCCAAGGATTCTAGGAACATGGGTATCACTCCCCACACTTTCCCGTGGGCAATGAGTTTAATGCTCCCTCTGCTGTGGGCACAGTTATGCCACCAGGGGCCACAGCAGACCCCAAGGGATTTTCAGACTGTGCCTAACCACGCTAATACTAAACATCTTAAAGGATCACCTGCACAGTCCACTTTAAGGCAGCTCTGCAGAGTGTCTCTGCCCCTGGGCAGAATCCAGGCGCCAATGACCAGATCATGAAGCAGACACCTGAAAGCCAGTCCTCAGATGTTCCTCTGGCCAAGCTCAGCACAGCAACAGTACACCTCCCTGGTTTGATCCCGTGCAAGGCCAGGAGAATCAGCATCAAGCATTTNACGGAGGTTTAACCTCTTAGCTGGAAGGCCTTACAGGGCTAACGAGCTCCATCTGCCCGCGTTTGGAATCAGAGTTGTCCTTCTCCTAGGATGACTGCCAGAAGGCTAATGAGCTCATCCTACCCATCCAAGGATTCTAGGAACATGGGTATCACTCCCCACACTTTCCCGTGGGCAATGAGTTTAATGCTCCCTCTGCTGTGGGCACAGTTATGCCACCAGGGGCCACAGCAGACCCCAAGGGATTTTCAGACTGTGCCTAACCACGCTAATACTAAACATCTTAAAGGATCACCTGCACAGTCCACTTTAAGGCAGCTCTGCAGAGTGTCTCTGCCCCTGGGCAGAATCCAGGCGCCAATGACCAGATCATGAAGCAGACACCTGAAAGCCAGTCCTCAGATGTTCCTCTGGCCATGCTCAGCACAGCAGCAGTACACCTCCCCAGTTTGATCCCGTGCAAGGCCAGGAGAATCAGCATCAAGCATTTCATAGTGAGTTGCACTATTTTGAGTGCAGGATGACAAATCAGAAGTGCTGATATTCCCTCACTGAGGGAAACTGTTCAGGTATTTCTGATGTGATTTGGGGTAGCTGCCTATCCCTTTGTCTTGTGAATAGGGCATGGTGACAAGAGCTGCTTACAGAAGAGGGAGCAGATCTGGGAAGGAATTCCTCAGAAGTCACGAGGTGGTGGTTTTAATAGTGTCATCACACATTTTTTATTCCATGATAAGCCACACTTAGGGTGAGTGTGAGTTTTAGGACAGGTGCTTTTCTGAGCAGCACACCTTGCAGTTTTGTTGTCTGTAGAGGCTGGTGATGAGCAGCTCTCACCAGGCATTTCCAGCAGCCAGGTGGCCAGTCCAGCAATCAGAAGAAGGAGAGCCAAGAGCTCACCAGGGACCAGCTCCCCCACATAACCTTCACAAGCACAAAATCCTGTCACAGCTTGCACACAGCAAGATGAGACCAACCAAACACATAACAGCCACAAACAGTAAGATAGCTTTTAAAGTCAGAAAGTAAGCACTTCAATCAGAATGATTGCACCAAGTGTGAGAAACTGCCTGCTCTTCTGGGAGAGATCTTATTGCTGCACAGTCTCCTAGCACCAACACACACATCTCTTGAGAAACACAGCAGATCTCAGAGGAAAGGGAAAAGCTGAGGAAAAATAATGTGTTTTTTTTGAACATGACATCACCAGCCACAGGAATAGTCTGACCATTCCATCATCAGTATAAAAATATCTTTACAGATAAAAAAGGACACAACTAGCCTCTGAGAGCACTTTGAGACATGCTAATTCAGTCAATGAAAAAAGGCAAACCTAGGAGTAAGACCAGGAAAGCGCAAATAACGACACAGCTAAGAAAGAGAAGTGAAAAACAAGACTTCCCAGCATGTGAAGATGTTTGCCAAGATGAAATTGCAGCATCTCTCTGCAGGTTCAGTAACACCTGCTTAACACCAAAACCATCATTTTAAATTTATCTTCCTTTTTAGGAAACTTGGAATAGGGATAGAAAGGATACAAAACAAGTTGTAGGTTTAACCTTTGCTGCAAATATTCTCCTATGAACGCACTAAGCCTTAAACATAACACGGGATAAACAGATATGGTTTTAGTTATTGTGCATTTTAGGCATGCATTTATCTCAATAGGACAGAAATACCTCAGACAAAATTCACACTAGCAGTTTCTGAAACCAAGTAAGATTTATTCCAAACATATCTTAAATTACCCAGATTTACTTTGTTGTGTTCTGAAGTGCTATATATTTTTTCTACACAAAACAGCTGTTATACAATATTTCAAGCAGAAAGCTCACTATCACAAAAATTTACAATTCATAAACAAAAATTACAAGCATCAAGTTACCTTTTATTTCCTAAACTAAATTCATTTTCTCATAAAAGAAGAAATGCTTTTGAAGCAGTCTAGGAGTAAGTCTATTCTCGCTTATGGAGAGAAGTCACAGAAGAAGGTTGTCACCTGTCCTTCAAAAAGGAATCCTGAGAAAGCTCCACAACAATATGTACAAAAAGAGAATCCTATAAATCATTTTGTTTGCAAGTAAACCGATATTTGGGGGCTCAAAACACCTGCATTTTGCTGAGCCTAGCTAATAATTATTTTTGTTCCTAAAGTAACAGATCATAAAGCATCCACCAAAAGGTAACACACAGTTCAGTAACTAGTCAGTGCAAAAGACTTTTCCAAGGATGAGACAGGGAGAAAGAAAGGACACTCAGGTCCCAGTCACCATGCTCAGCAAGGGGCTGTCACTTTCCAAGCTCAACACAGAATTTTCCTCCTCCTGCTGCTATTTTGTTTTTGCTAGAGTGAAGTGCTGAGCTTGGCAGGATAGGGCACAGTGAGAGGATTAGGAATCATGTGTCAACTCAACAACCCATAGAGAACTCCTCTGGCCAAAATGAAAACGGGCTGGAAAAACCCAGATCACAAGAACAAATTTCCCACCAACCTCAGTGGAGGAGCAGAGTCTTTGCAAACAAGGTTCAGCAGTGTTAAACAAAAGAGTATAGGTTTAACGGAGAGTTTACCCAAACTGACCATGGCACACAGCAAAACAGCTTGGCTTGCAGAACTATGATAGCAGAAAGAAAATGTCAGTTTGATCATTGAGAGAAGAAGTTGTTAGGGAAAGGCAAGTGATACTTCATTCCAAAAAGGAAGAGTTACCTTCTGGAGGAGTTGCAACACTGCTTCCAAGTCCCAAAATAGCAATGCTGTGATTCCTTGGTTCAAGCATCATTGCAAACTCTTCTCCTCTTTCCCAGTGTGGTACTTTCACAGGCTCCAGATGCACATTTTCCAGCCCATCTTTCTGCAGGGCACTGAACATATACTTGATGGCTGCATCTAGATTTTTTGAACCACTGAGTCTAGGTCCTATTGTATCAGCAAAAACTGCTAATCTTTCATAGGATCTGTTCTGAGCTTTTCCATGAACAGCAAGACCAATAATAGCTTTAGCAATATCAGTATAGCCAGCTATCTCATTTTGAATGTCTTCAAATGTTTTTGGGTAACTGCCATCTCTTCTCAAAGATTTCCCAGAATACTGTGGTAATAAATTCATTAAAAATATTAAGAAGATGTACTTCATTTTTCTCTTTTTTCTTTTCCACAGATGACCTGTTTGAGAGACAAAAGGGAAAGAAAAATCATACAGCTATCAGCAGTACTTTTTGTTATTTGGATTGGCAGCCCAAAATACAAAGAAATTAGCTCATCATGAAAAGGCTTTGATCAGAACTGGCAGGAAGGTAAGCTCAACTTGAAGACACAATTATTAAGAGTAAATGAAAAAGACATTTAGACCACTGGACACAGTCTTTGTTGTGGTCTTCAAAAACATCCCTGGAATGCTGCATCTCTTTAAATGATTACATCCTTCATTGAATCAAAACCCAAGGTTGCTCCCATCCAGGATGAGCTCTGCATCTCATTTCTATTAGGAACATGATTTGCCAGAATTGCCAAATCAAATGTCTTCACACAAAACAGCTGGACAAAAACATTTCCTAAACCATTCATGAATAAAAGTGCTCCTTAATCTCTATCTTCATAGGCAGGAAAGCAGTTTCTATTGCACTAGAAAGATGTCAGAGCAATTTAGATGAAATGGCCTCAGGAAGAAAGTAGGAATTTCTTTTCATTGGATAATGAAGACTACCAAAGAAACACAATTTCTTACTAACCAGTGTATCTCTTAAGGACTGACTTCAGCAGCACCTCAGAAAAGGGCAGGGCTAGGGGTGCTGATCCTGTCTTGAATACCAAGAGTTATCTTTGTTAATGCTTCTAGTTGATCATTTTATCATAAGAAGTTCTCATTTTTAAGATCTTACAATTCCATAAAAGCAACAGTTTGTCTATACTATTAACTGAACTGACAAAAAGACTTCTGGAATCAGTTGGAGTAGTTGCAGAGCTCTTTTATAGCATGGGAAGTATGATTATCTAAATGCAAAATATAAAGTTCTTTACTGATATACAAAAAAGGAAATGTAATTGTTTCATTTTCCTTTGAATTTAAATCAGGCTGTAATTTGAATGATAAAAATTAGCAATAAGAAATAAGGCTTTTAAATCAGCTCTATAGCTGCAGCTCTGTTAAGACTTTAAAAAATAATTAGTTACAGCAAAGTGAAGTGATAATTACTATAAGCACCAAAAGATTTTGATTCAGCACTTTTGCCATTTTCCGGGACTTCCATGAGAATACTGACATTTTTAAAAAATAATGTAATTTGCCTCAAAAAAGTAATAGCACAGAAGGTAAATGTTAGCCTTTACTCTACAAAATACGTTTTTTTGGAGACAATTGTTCTACAAACAGCAAAAGACTAATTAGTTGGCTAATATGGGTAAAATATGGGTAAATCAGACCAGCATGTTCAAAGTACTTCTAAAACCTTTTGCTGTTAAGATTTCCACATTACCCTTCTTTCCTGTTGGTGTTTCTGTAGTATTTCTGGAGAGTTACACTCTTTGTCTTTAGGCACAGTGTGAAAATCCCTTGTGGTCTCCTGTGAAGGTGAGGTTCCATCAGTTTTTTGCCTTTGGGAGCACATGCCATAGCTACTTGAAGCTTCCGCAAGCTATGATACCAATGCAGGAATATGAAAGAGCAACAGCATTAAATGACACTTCTAGGATCCATAAACCACCAAAAGAAAAAAAAAGAACCCACAAAAACCCCACACAATCCTCTTGTAGTCAATAAGCCTTGCTCATATGATAACCAGCAACAATTTCCAGACTTTCAAGACCTTTATGGATCTTCTCAGAAATGGCCAGTTAAACAATAGCTTTAGCAATATAAGAACATTATGCTATTCTATCACAGTATGTCAGGGGTTGGAAGGGCCCTAGAAAGATCATCTAGTGCAACCCCCCTGCCAGAGCAGGAGCACCTAGACCAGCTCACACAGCAATGTGTCCAGGCAGCTCTGCAATGTCTCCAGACAAGGAGACTCCACAGCCTCCTGGGCAGCCTGGGCCAGTGCTCTGGCACCTGCACTGCAAACAAGATCCTCCTTGTGTTAATACTAAACCTCCTGTGGTCCAGCTTGCTCCCATTCCCTCTTGTCCTACCATTGGATGCCATTGAGAAGAGCCTGGCTCTCTCCTCCCGACACTCGCCCTTAACATTCAAATGTCCTCTAACCTTTTGATCAAGGCAGTAACAAATTCTTTACAGTGAAGTGCCATTTTATCCAAAGAAAAAAAAAATCCCCTGTGATTTCATCTATGAATGATAAATCTCCCACACAGATTTGTGCCTATGAGACAGACAGGGCAAAGGTCTTACACAAGCAGGAGCAGAAGACTTGGGTTATCTCAGGACACTGACAGAGAACTGTAAAATGCCTTTTATAGTCTGAGTTACTGTTTATTTGTGGTTATACTACACAGAGGGCATTGCTGTATTTTTATTCCTCATATCCCTTCCCTTTGGACCAGTTAATTACACGCTCATAGTCATCGTCTACTAAAGACATCAGTAATTTGCTCAGGGTGACCATTCCTGTTCCCTGATTTTTGCCAAGCTCATCATCCACAAAGCAAGCAAGATACTCTGATTTCTGCCATAAGACAAATTCTTGCTGAGTGCAGTAAAGACAACATCTTTGTAGAGTTAGTTTCAAAAACTTAAGGTTTGGAGGTTTGTTTATTTAAGGGCTTGCAATATATACCAGACAAAGCTGACACATTTAGTTGTTGAACAGAAAACACATGGGGATTGTTTAATTAGCACAAAGAGCACCCAGTGACCAACTTCACGCATTTTTTTAAAGGAGAAATGAAACCACAATTATCACATTTCCTTAACTAAGAAATGCTTCCTTTGCTCTTCCTGGCCTCATTCAAAACCAGCAGCATCCTCAATCCAAAGACTGCCCCAGAGGAGCTGCATTTAAGAGCTGCACTTTTCCCAGGAATTTCCCACTGAACAGAGATGTTTCCCCAGTTTCTGGGTATATAACAAACTCCTGCCACTGCACTGTAAGAGGAGCACAACTGAATTCAAATGCTGGGCAATGACACAAGAATTGGAATGTAAATTGTTGTGCTTTCTCTGAATAAATAGTCCAGCATAATCTGTCCAAAAGCTAGCATCATACTCACTTAGACTGCAATTCAGAAATCACTCCACAGCTAATTCAGGGCAAGAACAGCACATTTGTTGTCCCAGTCTCTGCAGTATTATCACCCCAGTTAGTCACCTGGGAAAAGAGACTACTGATTTTTGCACATCTCAGTAGTTAAGACTTAGAAAATTAACATCACAGTGCCAGTCAAAGTTAAAAAAAAGGACAGTCACAATTGTTTGATGCATTTAATTATTCACTAATTTTATTCATTAGTTTCTTCAGTAGAAGTTTAAAGCAAAATGAGATAGGAAGAAAACACTTTCAGAAGTACAGTCCTTTTCTCCAACCCAATTAATGCATCTCATTCCATGGCTCTTTAGCACAAAACAACCATCTCCTAAACTAGACATAAGAACCTGGGATTCTCCTTGCCCTTCCAGGAATCAAGGATGCTTTTAGAGGGTTACAATCCCTCTACTTTATTTGTCTGCAGATCCTGCGTGCAGGGAAAGGACATGGAATGGTACTATTCCAGCCTTGCCTGCAGTTTGGGGTATTCTCCTAAAAAGTGAAGCTGTCAAGACCACATAAAACCTACTTCTTCAAAGGGACTTCTAAGCACTGACAACTGGAGATCAGTGCCGAGTGGTGTCCCTCAGGGCTCTGTACTGGGGCCTGGACTCTTTAATATTTGTATAAAGGCTATGGCCAGCAGCATTGAGTGCACCAGCAGCAAGTGTGCAGATGACACCAAGCTATGGGGTGCTGGGGATAAGTTGGAGGGGCAGGATATCATCCAGAAGGA
>VWZO01041628.1:203863-283349 GCA_013396975.1 Bucco capensis
AGAATTGTCAGGGTTGGAAGGGACATTAAAGCTCATTCATTCCCACCCCCCCTGCCATGGGCAGGGACACCTGGCACTAGAGCAGCTTGCTCCCAGCCCCAGCCAGCCTGGCCTGCAACACTGCCAGGGCTGGGGCTGCCAACACCTCTCTGGCCAACCTGGCACAGTGGCTCAGCACCCTCCTGGGGAACAACTTCTGCCTAACAGCCAACCTAAATCTCCCCTCCTCAAGCTTGTGTCCATTCCCCTAGTCCTATTGCTGCGTGACATCCTAAACAGTCCTTCCCCAGCCCTCTTGTAGCCCCTGCAGATCCTGGAAGGACACAAGAAGGTCTCCTGGGAGCCTTCTCTTCTCCAGACTGAATAATCCCAACTCTGTCAGCCTGTCCTCATAGGAGAGGTGCTCCAGCCTCTGAGCATCCTCATGGCCCTGATGTGGACACACTTCAGAATTTAAGGATATCTACAGTCTTTCTTAGAATCTAGAAGAGCCAGACCTGAAAAATTCTTGGAGTTTCAGTATCTGCATTAAAAGTCCCATCGGGAAATGCTGAAGTAAAATTCCACTTAGCTTTTAGTGGTTGAGTACGTGTTATAAAAAGCACCGTCTGGCAGAGAAAAATTGATGATTTCTACTGCCAGAGGTGTTAGAAAAATCGAACCATGACTTGGGAGAAGTCACATGGTTGAGCACTTGTAACCAGTTTTTTGAGATAAAAGAAAATTTTAGACTCGACAGCTCTTCTGTAGGTAGAAGCTTTTTTTTTTTTACAGTATTATTTTCTTTTTTTTAATAAAAACAGAAGCTGAAACAGCAGACAAGCTGCTACTCTACATACTCTGCTGCTACATACTCAGCCTATGGGAAAAAAGAAGAAAGATTGAGACCTACTGGCTTTAAAATTGTAACAGACATTGTGATTAGAATTACTTAGTTCAATAACTAGCAAAAATGCTTTTGCCTAATAAGTTGCTTCTAATAATTACATATGCTTTAAAGTAAAACTGTTTTTGCTAGTCTTTGTTCTGATGTGCTTAATATAGTTTACTTCATAAAATTAGCACTTCTTATGTGTTCTTAATGAAATCTGTTTCCATTGAAAAGCAAGCTCAAAGAAAAAAGCTATAAACTGAATCACCTGCTAAATAAATATTTGTTTCCTATTTTATCATAACAGAATGGAAAAACTAGCATATAAAAATGGAATTTAAGCTTTATAATGACATAAATAAATAGTGTGTGCTCCTGCAGAGCAAAAAAAAGTATAAAATTCACTGTAAAAAATTAAATTACAAGTTCACAAGTCCTCTTGTTTACCAGCCAATGGAAAGCAATTTTCTTTACGGAAATATCTGAGCAAATACAAAACAAGGTGAAAGCTGATGAGTTAAAGAAAAGTTTCTTGATGCTGTTTTGATTGTAGTCAATAATTTAAGCTGATTCTTATTCTCAGGGAAAGTTTTCCTCCAGGGTGGAGCTCAGATCATGAAGAACTGTTTATGCCTTCCCAGCATGAAGGTGACCTGGCAGCAAGGCACAGGTCAAGGCAGGGTCCTTCCTTCAAGCTTTTCAGTGTGAGCAGGAGTTAAGCTGTGCCCTCAGCCATCTGAGACTTGGCCCCTGGAGCTGCTCCTTCCCAGAAAGAGGTTTTTCCCCAAGTCAGCATTAACTCAGCTGGCACCATGGGCTGCTCCAGAAGGAAGCACACGCTCCACTTCCTTTCCTTTCACCAGAAGCTCTTCTCTTAGCTCTGCGGTAACAAAAATTATAGGGATGAAGGATGAAAACTGACCTTGGGACTGTTCTACATTCCTTCAGTGCTGTTAGTGTGATAGCTGTTGACTTCTCCCCTGCCACTATATTTAGAAAGGGGAGTACGAAGGAGATGAGCACTAGTATTATAGGCTAGAACATAAAAACATCAAAAAGCCACTTCTCATTTCTCTTTGGTATCCTCTGGGGAACTGCAGTGTTTAGAGAAAGCTCCTGTTCCACTGCAGGAGCTCAGGAAAATGGGCACAAACTTTGTTTAGACTCTAGGACTACATCTGGTGGGTGGCTAACTAGGACACAGAACCCTTTCCTCCACAGAGCTTAGTTTCCCACCACTAGAAAAGTTTCAAGTAGCTTATCTGGTGGAATTATTGTTCCATATATGTCAGTTCTTGGATTAAAAACAGAAAATAATCAGAAGCTTCCTCTGCTTTCAACATATCAAAAAAAAATCCATGGGAAAAAAAAAATTGCATAATGCCCCAGAAGAAATCTGAATGAATTAAACTTACCCCTTACAGAGAACTTGGACTCTCTTTATTTTCAACAAACTAGTACATGTTTTGCAATATTTTTCTGGAAGTTTTTCACAAGCATTCCTACTTCCTTTCATTCCAGGCTGGGGCTGAACTGCCAGGCTGGAGGAATTCTTTGGACCAGACCTTCAGCCATGAGAGACAGTGGCCCAGTGGCCCTCAGCCCCAGCCCAACTGCAGCAGGTTTTGAGTTGTAACATGAATTAGAAAAAACTCAAGAGCTTTGCAGGCTACACCATAAACACATTTGATATCAAAGACGTTAGGGGCAGTGAAAGCTTGACATCTCCCAAGCATGGAAAAGAAAGTTGCTTCAACATGCAACAGCACATCTCAACTGCAAAGCCTCAGATGCATGTCTCATCTATTTCTTCACACCTCCCGTGGACAAAAGACAACCCAGACCCTTCCAAGTGCAATGCAGTACTCTTGTCATCACCTCCTGCTGCCCTGCCAGGAGCTCCTGGGGGTGGCAGAAGGTGTGCAGGGTCACCTCTGCAGATCTGGGGGCAAGCAGTCAGCACAAGGTGTGACTGGCAACACCTGCAACAGGTAGTAGAGACCTCCAAAGTGCTGGGAAGCTGTGTGCAACCAAGAGCATCTCTTAGGGTATGACACCAACCCCTGCCCCCTCTCCTGCCTGCGGATTCTCTCTGTTAAGAGCAAATTCAGTGTGACAGCAACAACTCGAGGAAACAAACTTCCAGTGGAAAACACGGGCTGTCAGGAGTTTCTCTTCCTGCCTTCTTGCCACTCACCCCAAATTAATGCCTGTAGTTTTCTATGGGCCCTGTCCCTTCCTCTCATCCCATGCCTGCTATAAACTCTGTTCAGATACTGCAAACACACAGAGGGGTTTATCAGATTTCCACCCACACGAGCAGCTACTCTGCACATCTGATGCACATGTGAAATCAGTTCACAGGGGTCAGGGCAGGAGCCCACATTTCCATTGCTAGCTTTACGGAGCTTAAGTGTCATCATTTGTTTGTTTTCAAAGCAAAAAATAGAGGACTGACTTTATTTCCTAGGAGAAGGAATCTCAGCAAAGGATCTTTTCCACTGGTAGGGTTGGGTTACAGCTCCCCCCCTCCCACCCACACAGCTGAAGCCAGTGCCTGGTCAGCCCAAGAGGCAGGAGGAAATGAAATGCATGTGTCAGCATCCCCCTCTCTTGCTCCAGTTCCTTCCCAGACCGCTGGACTGCTCCAGCCACAAACCATCCCACGACTGGAAGAGGTGCCAGGGAGGGGGATATAGGCTGGAGCTTTTCTCAGACAGACTCTATAGCAAAGTCATGCTCCTTCAACCTGAAGAAAGACTTGGAAAGGCAATGCTCTTAAAAGTTCACAGCACAAAGTTTTCACACTAAGGCTCAGAGCTCTATGATACACAGGCAAGAGCTTGAATGTAACAATTATTATTATTATTATTAAAGCTCATTAAGGGTGGTGGAACACTGGCCCAGGTTGCCCAGGGAGGTGGTTGAGTTCCCATCCCTGGAGGCATTGCAGGTGAGGCTTGCCAGGGCTCTGGGCAAGCTGATGTAGTTGGGGATGTCCCTGCCCAGTGCAGGGGGGTTGGACTAGATGAGCTCCAGAGGTCCCTTCCAACCCAAACCATTCTAGGATTCTAGGATTTAAGAAATTTGCAGTATTATAGAAAGAAATTTTGCCACTCTGATTAAGCAAGCACTAAGTAAAAAATGTAACTGATTCCAAGTATAACCAAAAATGCTATATTATTTCCATCTGTAAGAACAAGAGTTTCCTTTGAGGTCTTTTTACCCTCAAGATTCCTTTTTCCTTCTCCTTGTTTGCTTACTTGGAGCAAAGAATATAATACTTGGCATACTATCATCATCTCCTTCACATCAACTTTTTGTTTAATGTTTACCTGGATACTTCTTTCCTTACAAAAGATTCCTGTATTCCATATGTTGCTTAAAAATAAGTCATTTAAGACTGCACTCCACCATCATTTCAATACACAGCTCCAAGGAAAAAATGAACTAGCCATAGTTACAAATATGCTATTGTCTTGTTAGAAGATACAAGAGGACAATGTTGGTTTTAATTTGTCCTGTTTCTATGAAGTGCAATGCTGAAAGTGAAGAAAAAGCTATGTAGTCTCTGAACATGAGTTACAAGTAACCTGTAAAGCTGGCAAGCAAGAGGAACCAGGAGCTCAACTACTCAAGTTATTTTTCCATTAATAAAGCATAAAGCAAAGGCAAGAGACTTTTTTATAAACATAAGTTTTACATGACTTGCACTGGGCTTCATTTGCAAAGAATCTAAGAGACAAATAACCATTTGTAACCCAAGGTAAATGAAAGCAAAGTGGCATTTTGATAAACACTAGAGCCTATCAATCACAAAGAGACATCGTACCAGGTTACTGAGGAATTGGAGAGCTGCTACAAGCAGCAGGAAAAGCCATCTCAAGAGGTGCAGATGCTGCTACTAGTTGCAAGCAGGCAGTGTGGCAGCCACAGCCTGGCACCAGGACTCCCAGCTGCCCAGCAACATCTATGAGTAGCCAGAATATTGCTACAAACACATCCAGGAAGGAGAGAACAAAAGGGAAGCAAAACCAAAGACCAAGTCATGCTAGGAAGCCTCAGTGCAAGAGATGCATATTGAGCTGCTAATTTCCTCTGAACAGCATTGCTGTAAGTTGGATGTCTGCATCAGCCTGGTTTTCAGACTGATCAGAACTGATGTTTATAATCAAGATGATAGCTATGTCAGAATTTTTCCCTAATAGTATGGTTTGGCACTGAAAACAGAAAGGCAAAGAGATCACAAGATGATAAATGCTACTATCACACCTACTGCATGTTAAAGAAGTTTCAGGGTTTTGTAAGGGAGGGTGGGAGGACTGCAACACTTTGTCTGTGTACATAGCTGAAGCATTAAACCTCTTCTGCATGCACAGAGCAGATAATGGATGTGTAGGAGGAGAAAGAGGTGAGTGATGAAATAGAGCTGAAACCTTACCATTGCTTCTGGTAAAGGAGGAACCAGGCAAGCATAATATTTGGTAGCCTGCATAATTGCAATAGAGGTCTACGTTGGATAAAGTATTTTGCTCTGTACATTAGGTATAGAGGCAGAAGCCAACATGTATTAACAAAAAGAAAACAGCTTCTTAATATCAACTTACTTATGAAGAAAGAGGAGACAATTTATCTGGTGTTTATTATTTACAGCTATACTTACAGCAATATTCATCACACCCTTAAAGAAAACTCAGATCTACTACTTAGCAAAGTGGGCTTCAAAAAACTGGATGTCAGACTATACAAATAAAGTATTAGTTTAGGCATGGTAGACTTTATTTTGGCACTTGAACAAATGCTTTATTTTACAGCAGTGGCACAGCATTTGCCAGAAATTTTCTTTTCTTGGCATAGTTATTTCAAGCAGTTATTTTACTCATTGAATTTCACTAAATATTGCACAATAAGATTTACCTGTTAAAGACTTACCCTGTTTTTACTTGTTGAACTTGTATGGCTTTGAAAGACTTTGCCAGTAAATATAAGTAATTTAAAAAAGCAATATATTAAATATTTTAGCACAGAATAACTTTTGTTTGTTCCTAAATGACCACTGACCTTGGGATAGCAACAAATACAAGTTACACAACTCTTATCCGAAGAGCTACTAGATCTTATTTACAATACATTGCTATTTCTGAGAAGCAGTACAGCTTGATGTCCTGAACACCTACATTTTGGAAATCTCAAAATAAAAAAAATGAGGAGGTCAACAGAGCAGAAGACGAAGCCATTTGTCTGTTACAAAGCATAATATAAGGAGGCAGACTATCATCTTCTCCATGTGCCCCTCTAGCCAACAGCTATCTGCACTGTAAGCAACAAAGCCTTTTCTCTCCTATTTGGAATATTGCTTTCTTCTCTTAGGAAGATATTCCACTTGTCTCAACTCTTCTGCTGGAGTCCAAGCAGAATAAACCACAATTCTCCAAATGGCCAGGGGAAAAACAAACCAGAAGAACAAATCACAAATGATATACATAGTAAATGAAACCGAGTACTCCTCTGAATGTTACAGTATGGAAAACACTTGCAGGAAGAACAGGTCTGGGTCAATACTGCTAGCAAATATCATGTGAAGGTCAAATGACTCCTAACTGATACATCAGATGCAAGACTTAAACATTTCCACTTTTCTCTCCACTTCAGCAATAAATCTGATGTGAAGATCAGCCTGATCCAACAGCTTTTCTTCTTTTGGTCTGGATTTTTAAGGTCTACTAGATGTAGTCTGTGACATTCAAACATAAGCAAGTCGACATAAAAGGAAAAGCATACAAAAGTATATCACGATGGAGTTCTCAGTATTAGGCCACATGATTTATTCAGTAGTGTTTATGTTCCCAAATTACAATTATGTCTATCCATGTAAGACTACAAAAGTTACCATTAGAATTGTCTGTGCTTATAAAATACCAACATTTTCTGTTGCTGTTATATGCTCATTAACACCAGTCTGCAACAAGTTACATGGAATCAGAGGCACTTCAAAGGCTTTAAAAGACGTTTACAACTTAAATGCATTTTTAAAGAACAAAAATTTCAACCCCTACTTGTACCTTCAAATTGCAAATAATTAACAAATACAGTGGCCATAGAAATCTGCAGCAACTTCTCAAAATACTGTTAGAGTCTTTGGGTTTGCTTAGGTTTGTCAGTAGCTTACTCCAAACCTTCCTTACAGGAGATTTGGTTAGTAAGAACACGACTATATAGATTGTAGTAATAATCCAATTTTACACATTAATTTGCTGTTACAAATCTCACTGAAGCTACAGGTATGCTGAGAAACAAAGCAAAGTGTAAAATTGATATTCTGACACTTAAATTTATACAAAGTGGAGATTAAACTTTACATAGCTGAAAAATTACATTTACACTAAAAGTTACTGTTATCTGAATTATCTGAAGACAAATTGCACCATGACAACTACAAAAAGGCATTTTTTTTTGGAAACAGATAAATTAATGAAATAAAACTAACCTGAAAGATCAATCTGAGACATGCTGACAAAAAAAATTAGACAACTTGCATTGGACCATAGGATAAAACAATAATTTTCATTATTTTATATTTATGCATAAAGTTTTAAAAATGATTCAGTGAACATCAATGGTTTTATAAAATAATGCTCTGCCACTGTTATTCACAGAACACTGCAAATGTTAAGTTTTAATTTGACATTTTTAAAGGAATACATGAGAAGTTTTAAATACAATGGGATTTTATCACAAAGGTGCCAGAATGGCTCTTTAATGAAAAAGAAAAAAAAAAAATCTTCATTATTCTATGCAAAAGCTTTATTTAAAAAAGTTCAGTGATCTCATAAATAGAGACACTAAGTAGGAATTTTATGCATAAAACTCCTTAGTAGGTGCCTTTTGGTAGGCAGCACAGGATGGTTTCCGTTCCCCGAGGTCATAACTGCCTTCATCCTTCTTTCTCATGCGATACACCAGCAGCAGGATGAGGAAGATGGCAAAAAGAAAACCAATAACTCCACCAGCAATGACAGCTGCAACCACAGAAAGAGAGAGTCACAACAGGCCACAAAAACAGTTTAGCAACGTTTCCTTTTCATCTCACACAATGACTTTGCCGTTATTTTCCAACTGCAGAAAAGGGCTCCTGTTATGCAACTGGCTGGATTATTAGCATCCTGAAATAGATTCTCAGAAAGCCTCTTTGTGTTTGAGAAGGCAATCATTTAAAAGGACATTCCACCTACAAGTCAACCATCCAACAAGCCAGAGCTCTATAAAGGTTATTAAAATTTTTCCAAAGTCTCAATTAAGCAAGGCACCAATAGTGCCAGAGCATAAAGTTGTCTTAATTTATAGTAACAACATTTAAGTTTCTTTCAAGCTCATTTTTTTAACAGTTAACATTTCCAGCCTTAGAAGAACTATTTTTTACACTAGCTAAGAAATCAGTTTTCCATTTTCTCCATCAGTTTTCACTTTGACTCCAGACTGAAATGAATTTCCTACTGATGAGTAATAGGAGCTGTAGGAACAGAGGCACTGCATTCATCATGTACTTGCAAGTGTGTAGGAAATATCAACTCCACCTAGACTTCAAGAACAAACCTGCTTGCTTCTGCTTTTGTGGATATTAAGACTATTTCACATTTTGATGTTCATAGGAAAGTGTGGTCCAAAACTGCACGACTTTCATGGCTCCCTACACTCCCTCCAAGGACATGGGTGAAAAGTATATCTGTAAACACTGTTCTTATGCAAAACACACTTTACATGTAGTGAAAAACATTGATTTTCACTGGCACCTGTGCCTCCTTGGTTTATGCATGGAAATAGACCTTCCAAATGCTAAGGACATCCATCCCTCTCCATCCACTGTCCCCTGCCATAAGCTCTTCCCAGTCTCCATCTGCACCAGCCAGTGATGGATTTTGGGTGAGAAATGCAGTTCTGCACTGCAAGCATCAACCCAAACTGCAACTCCCTTTCTGATCTGTGGAAGCTCTGAAGATTCAGTAGGCAGTACTCAACTTGTGGGCATCAAAGCAATTAGCAACAGTGCTCAGTAACTCCAGAAGCTGCCCATCTCATTCTCATCAAATCAAGCACTGGCTATCTGCTATGAATGTGTTTAAGAATCTACCAGCAAAACACAAATGTTGGGTTTGCATTATTTAATATGGATCCTTTCTGTGGTATTCCTAGTGAGACAGCCCTTGGCAAACACCACCTCACCTGCCAGAACTTCTGTTCTCTGGAAAAGGTTTTCTGAATGCTTCTCAGTGAACACATCGGTGTCATCCCCTGGCTCCTCACTCTTTTTCTTGGCATCTGTCTCAGGCCTTTCCTCTTTATCAATTTCTTCAGGTGACTGTGGCACAAAATAGAAAACAAAGCATTGCTTACAGACAGGGCACTTTACTCTGCCCACTGCAGGGGGGTTGGACTAGATGACCTCCAGAGCTCCCTTCCAACCCAAACCATTCTAGGATTCTATGATAAATCAGCACAGTCACTGCCCCTCACAGGCAGCCATGAAGCTGTGGCTACTCATGTGTACTCCACAATACCAACAAACACAACACAAGAGAAGCTTTTTGAGCACAGAAAGCTGGCCTAGGCATTGTATCCAGATCTATTTGTCATCATCATGTTGGAATGAAAAACACTATCTAACAGTTTAAAACCCCTAAAAGTATATTTAGCAAACAGGTGTTAAATATTGCCTGTGTTTAACAGAATAATGGCCTCAATGAAATAATTCTGAAATGAACACATCAGGTATGTTACATAGAACACTTTTACCTGTGGTGGTAGAAGGCAGTACTGAAACAGTTGTATTGTACTGGCAAGTTGTTCAAACTACAGCCAAATCACACAGCATTCTCCTTTGAGAAGGGGAATTTCATGTCGAATGTTTCAGTAACTCATGTGAAAGGTATAGCTTGGACTCAAAGGTACTTTGTGATCTTCTTTTTGGCATTTCTCTCTTCTTTCATGTGAAATCCAGATGTACCTATGCAGACTTTCTAGTAGGAATGAAACTAAGCAGCTCTGTATTCATTTAACAGTAGCATTAAGTAAAGTTTGTGGGGACTTTTTCTAACCATATAAATCAAAGTTACCCTCAAGCCACCAGTGGGTTACAGCAGAACCATTCTAAAAGCTGTTGCTCTCCAGCCACATACCTTTGTTTGTGCAGGTACCTTGGTCTGCATTTTTACTGTGGTTGTCTCAGCCCTAGATGCATCACTAGTTGTCGGTAGCTTTGGCAGTGTTCTGGATGTTGTTATCACTGAACTGTCTTCATCTTCTTCAGCACCTGGAGATAAAAAAGGTAACAATTCCTTGACCTGTGAAATTCTTCCAGACCAATTACACCTTTTATTATGACACCAAAGCAGGAGTGCTTGCACAGCCCACCCTAGGCAAATAGCCTAGATGACAATGCCTGCCAAGATAAAGATGCAAGTGCAAACACTGTGCCCCAAACAATCAGGGAGATATTTACCCCAAGTGATCCCATGAAAGAGGAAAGGGGACCATCAGCTGGATTAAGTAATAACTAGGAAATTACAATGACATTTTGGAAACAGAAGGAAAAAGCCTGAAAAGAAGTTTGAAAAAAGCACAGACACTTGTAACAGAGAGGGCAACCATGCATGTGAAAGCAGCAGCTGTCAGGGCTGGTGTGACAGTGTCTGACGTGGGCCTGTGGCACTGGTGGCTCTGCCAGGGCTTGGCAGTGTCACTGTCCTCCTCACAAGTGCCTCTAGCAGCCATCTCCAAGCTCTCCATGAGGGCACCCCTAGGACCTGCACCCCAAGGGCACAGGGTCACCTCCTGAGGGTGGCAGGAAGTGGTTGGGCCCTGGAATCAGATGGGTCTGGGGGCACAGCGGGGTAGTGTGGTAGTGTGGGCAGTGGGTCCTGCACACTCAGAGCATGGGAGCTTACACACATCCCTCTCACAGGTGTGGGGTGTGCATGTGGGCACAAGTCTGTGTGTCCATGGCACATGTTGGGATCAGTCACAGAAGATGGGCTGGGCATTTGTACTTGCATATTACAACACAGAGTTGCATTTTGTAACTGGCTAGTATTGTTCTTGTCTGTTGTATTGCTGATATTGAGCCCAAAACCATAGTTCAATGATTGATAGTTAATTAATTACATATCATAAATCAATCAATCAAGAAACTTCTAACTAAACTTTTTAACTAAACAGTTTTTCCCTTTAACACACAACAAAATCTCTCCTATACAGCAGATCTGTTACACTCTCAAACACAAAAAAACAAGTAGTTTCTATTCACAGCAAAATTGCTATTACTTGATATTTGCATGCTTTTAAGCTCCACATAATTCAGACACCTTTTGCTTCTGAAATAAAAAGGACAGAAATCTCCCTAAAGATGATAAATTTAATTTCCTCTACATTCAAAACCCTGCTGGAGTATGAAGGCTCCTTTAGAATAAGACAATGGGCATGTCTAATAAATATACTTGAGTGATACTGGAAGGAAGACGACACAGACAAGAGACTAAATTATTGCAAGACCTCAAAGAGGAAAAGAATCAACTTCTTCTTGGAGCACTTTATGAATCTCAATGTGCTTCCTCATTACAGACACCAGGTACCCAAGGAACTACTGGATAATAAAATCCAGCAAATATGCGTAAGAGTAATTCCTAACAAATGAAACTAGATCCTCTTAAACTTTTGTAGGGAAAGAAAACAGGCTGAAAATATGAGCACAAGAGCAAAGTTCTGAACTCATAATCAAGAATTATATACATTTGGCATTGAAAGGAAGGGCATTAACAAGACAGTAACTAAAACAACTGCTGTACTGTAGAAAAGAAAATTTAGAAGCATTAAAAAAAACCCCACTACATTAAAACTACCAGCATAGAGTAATACTGGAAAAAACCTTCAGAGGTACCAAAACTACAGTGAAACCTCCAGAATAAAGACTTCACAAGAATTCGGTATTTTCCTGAAAAGCTACCCAAAGATCAAAACCCCAACATCCTGCTTCAAAATAGAAGTGAGGAAAGGTATTGAACAGGAAAAATTTTCTGGCTTTGCCTCAAGAGTTTTCTTTGAGAAATAAGGGCCCAAACAATAGTTCAGCCTGCTTTACCTTCTAAAATTCCTCCAAATTATACAAAACTTTCACAGTCAAGGAAATTAAAATTGATCATCAGATTAGAGATCTGATGAAACATGCAGAGAGCACAGAACTTTATTTTCTTCTTTTTATGAAATGATAACTCCCTTTTAATCATAACTGCTCCTCCAGTCCCTCAGAGGCCACCTTTGCTTCAGGCCATAGTTGTGTCTGGCAGATGAAATGGTGAGCATTACAGGTCTGAACCTCTCTGGCTACAGAGGATGCACATCTCTGGTCTCTCAACAGCTGGGTAACTAATCTAACTCCTGGACTAGTTACTAGATTTGCACCAAAGGCACCCAACTCCTCTTCTGTATGGCCTCAGGAGAGTCCTGACAATCCCCAAGCCACAGGGATAGCTATCATTTAGGCCTGACTCAGCTACTGGCTCAGACACATCCCTACGGTGCCTGCTTTCTAATTAGCTCTATGTAGACAGGTCTCTGCTTGGCATGGAGCAGGTCTAAACAAGAGGAAAGCATTTCCCTTGCTAAACAGATAGTAGTATTCTCAGAATTATCCATAAATAGGACTGAAAGAGCACAAACCCCCTCCCTAATGCTCTCCAGAAGATAGCAATAACATCTTACACAGTATCATGTTCATTTTACACAGAACCACCCCCCTCCCTGAATCCAAATAGGCAAGGAAAGAAAACTCCTACAGAGTGTCACAAACACAATTTCCAACTAGATTGTTAAGAGGAATACTGTGAAATAGTTGGGAGTATAAGAGGTTACCTCTTCCTTTTGAAAATATCAGTCTTTTCAGAATATTTCTGGAGTTGGCCAGCTTGGGTGACGGTGCTGGCTATTAGCTGCCTGGAGTCTCTCTGTAAGTAGATACTGCCCTCTTAGTGAGGGCACCACAAGAACCTTGCAGTAATTAAACCCACAGCCATCTCTGTTGTAAAGAGTTGAAAGCTCTTGACCATCACACACTGTCTTTTATCCACTACAACTTCTTCAGGATGCCCAACTGCTATCTTCACAGTGGTCAAAGAGCAATAGATTGTGCTATAGTATTGGAAATATCTAATATAGCCCTCAGTGATGTGTCTATTAGCTGGCCCTTGGATGATGGGAATGCAAATGTTCCTTCACACTTTTAGTACTTGAGGTAACAGTCAGAAAATCAAGGCTGTGCCAGCTTAAATTACCATATACTATGAAAGTCTAGGTAGTTAGCACTCTTATTTGCAAAGCAGCAAGTGATTAACTCTTCCTACCAAACAAATCCAGTCATTTCACCCTATCTTTTGGCATCATGTTTGTTTGCTGTTGCACATTGCACTCCGGGAGCACTGCCACCACAGGCAAACTTGTCTTAAGGTGGGCACATGCACACCCACCATTCTCTTTCACACCTTCCATCTCTATCATCAAGGTGACACGTACCAGAATGACACATTTAAAGCTGGGTTATTTCACTCCCATTCACATGAAAAGCCCCCAGTGCAACTCTTAACACAGTGTTAGGCAACCAGGGATGATGCTGTAAACATAATACTTGTGTTCTTATCAGGGATCTGCAGCTGAAATAAATGGGGACAGTTCAAGCATGTTGTGCCTCTGGTAATTCTTACCTCAGGAGGGGAATTAAAAAAAAAAACAACCAAAAAAACCACAACAAAACTTGAAGAATAAAAGGAGGAGCCCTAACTATACCAAAGTAAAAAGGTAGAAGGTTCTGTCCAGCATAACAAAACTACTTTCAAACAGGATCACAGTAGGTTTTTATGTTACAGGACCTGAAGAAGCAGGCAATGTCATGAAGAACGCTTTGGGCTGGTGAAGCACGTAGACAAAAGAAGCTCTTGCACCAAACCAATTCGAAAGGCACCCAGGAGTGGGAACACTTGGCATGTTGCCTGCACCAAGGGAGCAGAAGCACAGCAGAGGAGAGGGCGTGTGTTGCTCCAGCGGGAGCACCTGCCAGGCACACTGCCACCGGGGCGAGGAGCAGCCAGCGTCAGCCATGGCCCCCCTTCTAGCTCCTGATCAGCATCTGGGACAGTGGTCTCATGCCTTTCTCCAAGAACCACGGCCCCCCAGTCACACCAGCACTCAGCCCCATGCCACACTGCCACTCGACCCTCTCTGCCAGGCACAGAGGGACCTAGGGGTGCTGAGTGACAGCTGAACAGGAGCNTTGTGGAGCATCTTTTAGTGGGGTGATAGGGCTAGGACAAAGGCTGCACTGATGATCTTCAAGGTCTCTTCCAGCTGGAACTGTTCTATGATTCTATGACTCCTAAACAGTCTTTTTTTGGAGCACAGCTTCAGCTTCCTATTATGTCAAGAGTGAAAGCAGATCTGTTCTTCTGTTTCTTGGAGGAGCTCCACAGCTTTCCTCCAAGAGGAGTTCCTGCTCATAAAGTCAGTCTATATGTAGTTCATCCTCCATCTCCAGCTGCCATTGACTGAAAAACATCAGGTTGGGGAAGGAAGGAAAAATTTGCACAAGATGCTGATACACATATATATTGCAGACTTGTCTACCAGGAATAACTTAAGAGAACAGACAAGAACCAGACAGATAGTTTTCAAAAATAACTTGTCGATGAACCTGATAGAGATGATAACTTTCCATACCATAAGGGTAGTCATGCTGCTTAAAGCTACTTCCAGCTACCTGGCAGACCAAGGCTCAGTTAAGATCTTTTACACCAGAGGAAAAAATAACAGTAGTTAAAGCATTTCAAGTTGTACGTAGCCAGGAAAACTATTTTTTACTCTTTTACTAATATGCTATATACAAACAGAAACACTAAAAAGACTACGGCACCTCCTCGGAGAGAGAGAGACTGCAAGAAGGAAAAAATGGACTCAATTCCTACAGACTTTGAGCTGTTGATACAAGACAATCAGGAAGCAGGCATGGCTCTTATGGAAACTGTTGGCCAATGGATTCAGATTGAACACTTGGGCAAATGTACCATTAGTAGTGGAATGTACATGAAGACTAAAGAGGCTACAAAAGGAAAGAAAAGTAGAACACTACCATGATTTTTTTCTCCTTACAGAAAGCACCCAAGCCCATCTCTATCTTGAAATGTGTCATGCTTACAGTGACATTTACCCATGTTAATGTTGCTTACAGACCTGAAAGGGTGCTGCTGATAATTCCTGTTCATCTCAGTAAGCCTGGTGGCACCTAATAATTTTCCTACTAAGGAAGGAGTCAGCATATTGTCATCTTGGTTTTGTTTTATTTAAGTGGAATTACACAGCAAGAAAATCACTCTGGAATGGGAGGGCTCTTCCTGCTAGGAACACTACATTACTGAGTATCAAGTAAACAGAGGCACATTCAACACAGCATGAGGAAAACTGACCAATGGCACATCTGCAGGACACTTTCTACTTCATAATATAGAGAGAGCATTAAGTACAGGACAAATAGGGTGGAGGGGATGATAAATTACTTCCCTCTTGAGATTTGTTTTATAAAGTGAATATAACTTGGCCTACAGATTGGTCAGAAGATTATTGAGCTTAGAGTTCTTTGTTCAAAAGTATTAGTTTTTGGTAGTGTCACAAGAGCTCTCTGGAGGTGCATCTTGCTAGTCTCAGTCCATAATGAGACTTTTCTGTTTTCTTGCTGGAAAGAAACAGAGATTGCCAGAGGCAGCAGGAGTGCATGTTATACACACCATCTTCCACTCATGGTTAAAGGCTGAGCACAGGAAAAGAGAAAGCTAAGATGTTACTGTTGGTTAAGTCTAGAGGTAACTTCTGTCCTTCTGCCTTCACTTTCACCACTGAGATGGGTTAATAAAACCTAAAGCCAATTCTTATATAGTCCTTTCCACTCTAAAAGCATGGCTGCATTTAGAATCATCCATATTAGAAACAGACAAATTCCAGAGAGGAATAAAAAAAGCCCCAAAACAGACCATTTCTATACCGCTATTTATTGTCAACCTACCTCCTTTCCCAAAGCTTATAAACTCACCAACATAAGAAGACATGACAGAATGGGATACTGACTAAAAGGGCAATTTTCTTGCAGATCAGATTTTCCTTACAGTCCTGGGAACTGGATGGTATCACTGACTTATTAATTTACTACTTTTTTCTTTAAAATGGAAAGGTAAATTTCCCCTCAAGGAAGTCCAATTAAGCCCCTGATCACACTGGAACATCAAATTGCCCCTGTGAAGGCCTCCCAAAATGCAAAGTATCACTCAGGTTCCAATGATCATGGGCCTGGCTTTGTCTGGCAGCACCATCAGACCTCTACAGACTTCATTTTAATGTATCTTTGATCACCAAAAGAAAGGAAAACCAAAAATCCATCCGAAAAATCTCAGCTCACAAGGTAACAAAGACAAGGTGCTACAAGAAAGGTTCATCCTCTAAAAAGCCACAAGTATGTATAAACATCAAAAGAAAGATTACAAAAAGTACAATAACAAACAACATACTTGGCAAAGAAATGGGATTTCCACAACAGCTCAACAAATACAACAACAAGGACATTTCTCTTGCAGGACTACCATAAAATCCTACACTTAACTTGCCATGGCTGGAGCCTCCTAGCTAGTCTAGAAGATACTCAACAAAGAGGCTTTCTAAGAGAAATGATTAATGAAGTTTCAAGGACAGTCTTTTGAAAAATGATGAGCTAGCTACATGCCTCTAATGAGTATTTAAGTCTGAGAACTCAGTATGTTATAAGAATGTTTTTATTCACAATATGAATGTAATTACCTCAGAGAAAAACTCATGTTTTTGGCAGCATCTAGACTTCTAAATTTAAAAGAACAACACCACCAAAAAGGAATGGACTCCATGTTTACGTGAGCCTGAATGCATTTAAGAGTAAACAAGATTGCTGCTGTTATGTTTTCTTACAGACTGCTAAATTAGCATTATGCCAAGGGAGAACTAAGCCTTGTCTAATCCTTATTTCTAAACTCCAGAGAAATCTACACAGAAACCTGAAGGAAAGCAGAGGCAGAGCAGAGAGAAAATAACACAGTGAAATGATGCAACTAGGATGAACAGAAAAGAGCAGAAAGTTAATATTTAAAATTCTGCCTAGAGGGGTGCTCTGTGCTCTGTAAATACAGAGCCAAGCACTCATGGTACTCACTGAAAGTATCATCTCAAGCTTATAAAGGGAAACTGCACAGCTTTTCCCCACATAATTGCATTATTTCTTACACTTATAAAAATCAATCTGACATATTGTCTCACCTGAACCTGACCCAGAAGAATAATCATCATCATCAATCGGATAGACGCCTGATGCTTCTTCAACAGAGCTGTTGTCAAGGTATAAATCCTTATCAGAGGTCAGATCTGCTCTCTGGAAAACAGATAAGAGAGAATGGTTAAAAAGATTGCTGTGCTGGAGAACTGTTGTCTCTTCATCCTTGCTCCTGTTTCTGAAGTGGATAATGGCTAACTCAACAGTTTATATTTTCAGTTTATGTAAAATATTTCTCTAACATGATAAAAGAATTTCTAAACTGATAGCATAAAAAATGCCAATGTTGCACAACAAAAAAACAAGAAACTGCCCAATCTTCAGGAAGCAAGCCACCTTCAAGTAAGACTTCATCTCATTACATGCATGAATTGAACAAATAGGATTTGCAACATACTCTGCAGAGCTTCTGTAACAAGAAAGGCTCAGATCCCACAACTAAAAAAGATCCTACTAGTGACCTTCCAGTACCTAAAGGGAACTTCCAAGAAGGCTGCAGAGGGCCTGTTTGCAAAGGCCTGCAATGAAAGGACAAGGGGCAATGGTTTTAAATTGGAGAGGAGTAGATTTAAACTGGATATTAGAAAGAAGTTGCTCCCCATGAGGGTGGTGGAACAGTGGCCCAGGTTGCCCAGGGAGGTGGTTGAGTTCCCATCCCTGGAGACATTCAAGGTGAGGCTTGCCAGGGCTCTGGGCAAGCTGATGTAGTTGGGGATGTCCCTGCCCACTACAGGGGGGTTGGACTAGATGAGCTCCAGAGGTCCCTTCCAACCCAAACCATTCTAGGATTCTATGAATTGAAGCCCTCTGTCCGGATCTCAAATGGGAAGCAAGAAGAGCACGTATCAAAAACCATCTCAGAGGTATATTGAGCCAAACCTTATGAAACTCTGCAAGTTAGAGTGAACAGCTGAGCCTACAGAATATCTATGTTTCTAAGAGCGTGCTGCTGATCAAGGGTTATAACACTTGCAGCCAGATCAGACAGCACATCTCAAAATTCTGGTCAGGCAAGATACTTCAATTCCTAACTGCACACATCTTTCCTAAAATTCAGCTAAGCTTCAACAGGCTAGAAGTTGGCTTCTCGTGACTTTCATCATATTTTTTTATGTCTGCAATTATTTCCCCACTAAAAAGAAATTCTGTTGAAATTAACTGGTAATCAGTCATTCTTTTAGATTGACAACTCAGGCTTTGAAAGCCTAGAAACTGTCTTCTTCCACAGCAGCTTGCACTTTCTTAACTGAGCATAGAATTCCTTATGGGAGCCATGTATCTGTGATGACTGAGAAGGTATCTGCCACTATTACTACTATTACATTTACCAGCATTTCTGTGAATGCCCATTTGCCATGTCTTGTTGAAAAAAGTATGACAGCTGCAAATGGAGTTCTAAGTCTAAAAGCCATATACCAAAATACATCTATTCCCTATCTCACATGAGCACTCAAACCTCTTGCTTTGAGTCCCAAGAGTTTCCACCTTACTTTTTACTGCATGGCATTGATTGTCCATTTTATTGTACTCAACATTTACTGTAGCTTTTCTAAAGAGGTACCAAACTATGAAAGGTGTAACTTTCTGCATGCAAAGACCTACACATGACTTTCAGAGGGAAATATTTTCCTAGAGGTCTAAAAAATATTGTTGAAGTCATTTGTGATTTAATTTTTTTTTTTTTAGGACATTTCTGGGAGCAGATTCCTGTTCTAAGCTTCTTCATGGCAGAAAACTGTTCTTCAGATTGATCTACAATAAAAACCTATTCTTCACTGGAAGCAGAAAGACTATCCTGATTATTAGAGCATTACAGAGTGTGCACAGGGAGTACCTAACACTTCTTCAAACAGCTGTGAACTAAAGCAGTGTTATCTTGGTTTTCTTTTGCAGAGAAGAAAAACAACACGATACTTGGTCAAAGTCTACTCTTGCTACAGCAGCTTTTACCTGTGGGATACAGGGGAGAAAAAAACCAGCCCTGCTTGTAAGATAGGTTTACAGAAGGCCTGCTCTTGTCTGCTGCTGCTAGCTCACACAGTCTGCCTGGAACTGGCTGCAGTCCAAAACAGAAATTCAAGACAATGTCTGGTCACCATCAAATGACTTAATTCCTTTAAAAGATGTCTCCAAAGAAAGGCCTGAAGTACCTCAGGAGGTGTATAAGTGGCATTGTAATTAAGATGTAGCTGAGACTGTTTCCGTATAGGAAAACAACTCCCTGTCACGGGACAAATATCCTGCTGTTGATCAGGCTGCCACAATGGACCAAACCACTTCACCCCATTTTAGTTCTGCCACAACTGTGGGACAAAACAGCCCACTCCTGTGGGCAGGAAAAAACAAAACATATTTAAAAGGAAATGCAGGTGGCTGACCATGAGTATAGACAAGACATATAATATTCAAAAGGTAGTAAATGCTATCCAGAGCCAAGCTGGGAAAAAAATTTGAAGACTTATCTGGATAAATTTCCTAACAATGGAAATTGCCAATAGCATTTGGCAACAGCTGAGAAATAGCCTGAGTTTGCAAATGCTAGTGAATGAAATCTAGTCTTTGTGAGAACAGAAGCATCAGACATCCACACCCAGAATTCTTAGAGTTGAATAAAAACATAAACTTAGCAATCAATTTATTCCCTAGGCCATTTCTCTCTTCTGTCTGTATCAGAAGCAAACCCATTATGATTTAAGAACCATACAAAAATCCAGAACACCTTCCCCTCACTTCAGCAAAACCCAGGCTTCTTGCTCTTTCCAGCCTCACAGGACTAAGAGAAGACAGAAATGGTCCCTGACAGTTCTTCTAAAGACTCAGTTTTTGTAAGGCAGCTGAGCAGCTAACCCAACCCATTCCAAGCTGCAAGCACCTGGTCAGCCAGACTCCTCACCATCATATTCTCACCCTTTCTTGTGATGAATTATGGCTTTTCAGCTGCCAAAAGCCTTCATTTCTAGCTATGCTGAGATGTTTACAAGATTCAAACCAGCTGAAAACAGGAAGAGAAATGAAAGAAAACTCTGGGTAATTTTCAGCAGCAATTTGAGCAACCACTGTATTTTATTCTGGGGATGCAAAGGATACAATGTGAAACATTATTTCATTTCTGGTATTGTGGACATTCTGACATACAACTCTATTAGAATGAGAATACCACTCCTTACAGTCTCCATAGATCCAGTGCAGTATTTACTATAGGGAGAAATACATGGCACAGTGAACCCCAAAAGCATTCAGATCAGACATCAAGTTCCATCTGAGGAAAATGCTCCACAGCTTCTCTGGCCACAGACTCTTGCTTCAGTCTGTTTCCAGTACAAATGATTTTCCTCTTGTGGAACGTGGGCAGGACACAAACACCCTCTCAAACCAAAGGCACAAAGAAGCACACTCTACCCTAAAAATCTCCAGATGTTTGAATCAACAAATGCACTGCACTGTCCCCACATAGACTCTCTTTGCAAACGGACTAGCAGACCCACAGCTTGCACCTCTTTTCCCAGTTACTTAGAAGCATGTAGCTGCCTTAGGCCACTAGGAATGAAAACTGCTTTCAGGTTAAGAATAAAAAGAAAAAGCCAACAATTAGCAAACAATGCACAGTCATTAAAAATAATTCCATGAAGATTAGGCTTAGGAAAATGAGAGACAATTAGTGAAAATAAAAGACCACTTCACAGTGCTTAACCGAGTATCAAGCACTGAAGCCATGCTTGGCAATTCTATGGTATAAAACAATAAATTTAATATTTGCTCTAGAAATGTTTTCTCCTTTGTCAGCTGGGAAGCCATGGGGACCCATGGACTGCTTCCAGAGTGTTCACAAAAGGTAAGTAGGAAAACTAAAGGCTTGGATAGAGAAAGGTCTGCACTAGCACTTCAACATTCTTAGGAGGAAAAAGGAAAACGTTTGCAAATTCTAACTCCATAAGCCTAGTTATAATTATTAGAAAGGACAAATATTTAAGGGACTATTTCCTATGGCTAGCAATTGAAGTAAGGGCCCTCATGTCACTTTTCTTCAACAGCTTTCTTTTCAGATCTATTAAAAGGGCAAGAACACCAGGCAAGAATGCCTCTGTTGCAAGTCCTTTAATCTAGCCCTGAAGCCACAAAAACTGCTCATTACCTCTTGACTGAGACTGCATTCTCGTCCATCATTGTTATCCCACTTAGGTTTTTATTCCAAGAATATAATACCGCAACATCCTGTGACCTAAATACTTCACATGCTACATGCCAGCAATCACTGATTCCTGTCTGGTTATTGACTACACTGGCATAAATCTAAATGTCATGGATGTAGTGTAGATTAGCACTCACTAAGTACTAGATAAAAGATATTCACCTACCAGTTATATTTGAAATATAACATTAAGCTTACATTTTAAATTATTTCTCCTTTCATAAATTTAAATCATCTGGAACGTATTTTACAAAACCCTCATTCTGACACTAAATGAGAAAGGAAAAAAAAAGGCAAAAAAAGCTTTTTCTGACTCATCATCTCATGATGGGTGGTGGGTTTGTGTTGAGCACCCTCGGGTGAGAAGGTTCAGGAAGGTTCCCCCAGCTCCAGTGTCAGTCCTGCCTGTGGGCAGGGGACAGGGGGAGAAAGAGTGATAGAAACAGATAGTAAAAATAGTGCCCCTCCTCTGTCCCCAGAAGTAGTAAGGAGCTCAGAGGAAGATCCTGGAGTGACCATTTTCCTCAGCACATTGCAAGATTGGCAGCTGCCTCTGGAGCCTCACAGAGGAGTCACCAGCAGGCAGCCCACCATGCGGCCTGCAGAGCAGGAGGGGCTTCCCCTGAAGAGATGTTGGGACTCCAGGGAAGACCTGGGGAGATCATTCCCTGTTGGAAGGGCTCCACATTGCTAAAGGAAAGGACAGTCAGGGAGTTCTCCCCTGAAGAGGATGGACCGGACTGGGGTCTTGCTCCACCCATGTCCCCACCTCCCTGCAGTGCAGGAGGAGGGGGTTCTACCTCAGGAGCAGGTCTTGGGAGAGGGAAGGGATAGAATGCAAGAGTGTAAGTCATGAATGAGCCTTCCCTGTCCTTAGTTTGGACCCTCAAGCCCTAGTTGTGCCTTCTCTCCTTCCCATCCCACCAGTGGGGAGGAGAAATGAGCCAGCAGCTGCATGGTTTTGGCCAGCAGGGAAGGCTAGACCATGACAATCATTCATCAAAATCACAATGGCAAAAAACTACAAACAATCTCTGGGAGAAGATATCACACTTCATTTAAAAAAAACAAAGGTACAAAGTGCCCTGTCATAGCCATTCCCTTTTCAAGTGTTGCTGTTAAAATCAGTCCTCCCGTTATGTGAGGATGATTCAGGAATAACACATAAAGGACTTTTAAGCCATGTGGATGAAAGCAAGAAAGATGGTGTGAGGAGCAGCGAACAAGTAATGTCTACCATGCCTGTTGTGGCTGTCTGAAACTCAGATGGGAGAGTGATGAGTAACTGACATATGGAAGGAAACATTTTATTACTTAGAGATGCACTCAAATATCTGTTCTCTGTCTTTTTGAGTATATGTATGGGACAAAGAATTTGAGGTTTGCAGCTGGGTTATTAATGGTATATTGCCTCCCTTTTTCTCCAGATGGAAATCTTTTAGATGTAACCTGTTTAGTATGCACAGAACCAGAAACTCATATTTTTAAAGTGATATTATATCCCAAATATATAAGCCAGAAGGCTCTGAAAATTTGCAAGCATTACAGCTGTTGATTAGGCAGAGATCTTAGACCTAAGAAGGAGAAAGAAAACAGATTTTCCTCTTCTATTAACCGATCATCTTCTTCTATTAGTGCTTGTATAAAAGCACATTCAGCTGGTGCATCTGAGTTCACTGAATGATGTATTCTTCATATACACTACATTTTTGGATAGCTAACTACCTGAATGCATTCATCTAAAGCCCAAGGGCAATTGCACAGCCTCGCATTGAAGGCTAGAGTGGAGGAAGCTGTATGAAGGAGAAGCTGTATTTCCCTCTAGGCTTCCTGCAAAATAAATTATGATCTACCAACCAACAGGAGTTAGTTCTAACAGATCTCAGCATAAACTGGCAAGTGTTGTCCTATCATCTTTTGCCATTTCTTTGCTTTCCCTCACCACACTAGGAAAGTTATTTCACCAGTGAGACTGTCCCATTAAGACTTAACCTTGTCCAGGAATAAGAGTAATGACCTTAGACAAAAAATCTACAGTGCAAAACTTGAAAATCAGATTTACACCTCAAAGCACAAAGTTTTTGCACGGAAATGTGCTAACCAAAACAGCATCCATCTTCCATTTCTCATGTTACTTGTTGTCAGAGATGAGCCTCTGCTGGTTCTGACAGTGCCCACTGATCTCCTTCAGCCTGCACATCCCTATGCAGCCCATGTGTACCCTGCTACAAATATGTAATTTTGAAGGAGGATTTTATGTTACATGTTTACCACTAATTGTTTTAGTATGGATGCCTTTCTTTCCTTTCAATGATTAGCCCTACAGCTGGGCACAGAATAAAATGGAAGGAAAGAAGCAGTTTCCATCAGCTCCTTTCAAGGTGGTGGTGGCCACTTTCAAGGACTTGCAGGCCAAACTCTTTTCAGCAAGCTCCACCTCAGTGCACTGTGCCAACTGCAGTGGGGCCTTCAGCAGAAGTGGCAGTGGGAGGCATGGCAGTGGGCAGTTATGGGAGATTTTGAGAAATAAGGTGCTAATAATTAGTCATGTAACAAGCACAACACTCTACAGACTGCCCATTTTCTTCCTTGAAAAAAAACATACCATGTGCATAACAGTGATGCTAGTGGAGTGGCTATTGGCCACAGGAAAAGTGCCCTCACCACACTCTGGGTAACTGTGATCACAGCACAAATATCCTGTCCATAACAGGACTCAGACTGAATTTTCTGAGTTTGAGAGCAAAGGTTTCATACAGAAGTCAGCATCTCCATTGCTCATTTCCCCCAATCATTTTGACACAGTTACCATCTTCTAGTTTTACCCCAGAATGGATTATGTATAGCTAGGCTTCGCGAATGAAGCTCCAGGGAGGGCTCCATCCACGNTGGATTAAAAACCTCCAAGTTACTCCCCAGGTGTGCTGCCTTTCTATGTCAGTCCTGCTGCTCATCCATGTGTCCAAAGAGAAAACCAACCCTGCGCTGGGAAGTGCCTGGACTGAATTTGCAAAAGCCACTGCCTCCCCTGCTGCTGCTTGTGGCCAATTAAATAAAAAGCTTTGATTGCCACGACTCTTATTTGGGAGAGCTCGTTTCCAAAGGTATTTTTAAAATATTAGAGGACACTTACTGCCCTTCTTCAGGTAAGGGCAGAAGAGTAAATCAGCTTTGTCTGGATGCCCCTACTACTGTCGTACGTCGGGAGTTTGCCTGTGGGGACAGCGCCAGTGGCAGCAGCAGCACGGCAGGCTGAGATCCTCTCTGGTGCAGCACAGAGCTGCTACCACGGCTGGAGGACATGCCACAAAGATTATTCACGCTCCTTGGACCTCATGCAGAAGAACTTCCTGATGCTGCACAAAACTATAGCTTTAGGCCTTCAATCTCTCACAGCAGATAAAGAAAGGGTTTGACTGCTCGTGGCTGCTGAGGAAAGGCGGAGAGCCCAAAATAAATACAAGCACTGCAAACTGCTTCTACTACTGCTAGCATTCAACAATAGAGGAGTCTACCAGAACAGCTGATTTACACAGATTGCCTCATGTCAGAGGCAAGAGTCAAAATATGCTGGCTTTTAAGATGGGCACAGTCTGTAACTCCAGACTAATTACCAAAACGAGATATTTGACAGGGATGGCATTATTAAAACAACTTTTGCCAGTGTCAGGCATTTTAGCAGTCTATGTCAAGGCTCACACTAAAGAAAATACACCACATCCATGGTGCTTACACGGAAATGCTCCAAGGCAAAGAGCCACCCAGGGGCAAGGAGACACCACCACATCAGCTACTCTTCACTTATGGCCACAGACCAAAGAAATTACAGTGCTGCAGTTGATATATCTAGATTTAAGTTCACGCTCTTCAAGAAGTCATAGAAACTTGTATGCATGTTTTCTGGACAGACATCTGTACCTTCAGAAATACTCCCTAATGTGTAATTACCTACGCTATGGTACATTATTGTTTTAAGTTCTCCTATCACATAGCTTAACTGAAAATGTTTTACTTCAAATTCTAAAGGCTCACAGACCCATGTAGTGGCTCCTTGGCCTGCTTACAGCTTTAAAGCTGATGCTTGTCCTGTCTGGAAAAGAAAGATAAACATCCTCTAAAGTTCTGGCCTGTGTGAGGTAATTTCCAATGGAACAAGGTTCTATCTTTCTACTTCTTTTCATAGACTCTGGTTTCCAGTTGTGCATCATTTATCTACTAGATGCACACAGAGACCAAATTTAAGTCTACTAATCTAATCCCTTATCCAGAAACTCTGTTGCCCAGGGTGGGACAGAGGTTTCCATATGAAGGATGCCAGGGGGAGGTGAGCAAGCATGGCAGCAAGATCAGACAGAGCTTTGTACCCTTATGCACCAGTATCAACAGCACAATTTGTGATGAAGGACAGATCAAACAACTTGCTCCACGCTCTGCAGCTACAACAGATACTTAGTAAACAAAATGAGATCCTCATCGGTTACCCAACAGTCCTCCTAGGCTATCCAACTAGGCTCGAGCCTACATCTTACAACTCAGCAAGTAAAAGCTACCTGGATCACAGGATATGAAACTGCAACATTTTATTTTCTTTCTCCGGTAATGAAAGTTTCCTGTGGTTCTACAGCAGTTCAAGCTGAAAACCCATATTGAGAGAGAATCAGCCCCATTGGCCCTTCCCTGGACCTACAGCCAGGGAGCTGTGTGCTCAGATCACCTCCACACAGGCTACAAGTTAGGACCAAGGGACCTTCCTAATCCAATGACCACATAAACTTACTCCAACTTAAAAATGGTAACTTAGAAATGATACAAGGACAGGGCAAATCTGATACTCCAACCCAACAAACACTACTGTTGTGCTCTTTATGTGAACCCCTGATTTGACATCATATCATATTCCCTGACTCTGCACCAACAGGTCTTTCCTTATACATGAAACTTAGATTTGAACACTGCAAGTGGTGGTCTTTACCTTGAAAGCCTCAAGACTGCTTAACAGTCTTGACTACACAGTAATTGTTGTTTCCCCACATAAAAGCAGAAGTTTAATACCAAAGTTTCTCCAGGAATCCCAAAATTAAAAGATTCAAAGCCCTTTCAGCTTTCATGCCAAGCCATCAATCAGTGCAAAGAACAATTTCTTCTCCAACTCTGTCTGTGACATAGGCATGATGCAAGAGGGAAACTATTCTAGAAGGGCTACAGCTGAATCAGCTTCTGAAGTGCTACTCCAGACTGAAACACTAAAGGGCAATGTGCAGGTGAAACAGCATCAGAAGCCAGCAGTGTGCATCACAGTGATTTTTCTCAACTAGAAGAGCAATTTTCTGCACATTCTCCAAAAAGCACCCATCAGTTTAAAAAAAAAATAAATAGGATCAAACCCACCATGCACATCATTGCCACAGATCAAAATGTTAATCAGTTTTTAAGCAGAAATCAGCCCATGTGCAGACAGGTTAAATTTAAGGCACAGCTGTGACCAAGAAGCTAAATGTGCCCCTGTGAAAATGCTGAATGGAGAGGTTAGACTGTCTTGAATCACCAGTCACAAGTGCGACAGTAATGGCAGAAGCAGGTAGCTTTTGGTATAGAGGTCAGAACTACATATACCTGCCCTAGTGAGTGCTTCCAAATGTAATGAGTGCTGGCTCTTCCACACACACATCCTTTACTGATGCTTTACCTAATCAATCAGAAGAACTAACTCCCTTCTCTTGAGAATGTGGATGACTGATTAAAGCTGCCAGGGTAACGTCTTTGGCATGCATGCCAATAACTCCCCTCCTAATAGCCTTTCCTCTGCCTCACTGCCCTGGACCACTGGTGATTACTACAATCCCTTGAAGTGGTCAAATTGCAGGGCAGCCCCCATGGAAACCTATTTGGAGCTGTTTGAGCTCATACCAAAGAATGATGTTTTTAATACAGATTGTTCTTTTTAAAGCCCTACAAAAGCAGCTGTAATCAGTCATAGTGGGAGCACTGCAAACCTCCACCAGTTTCAAAAGCCCCATATTGATTCCTTTCCAGTCATCAATTTCAACAAAATAACCCTATGTGAGGAGCCCAGGATCAACTAATGTGAAATCATCTAAATTAAGAGATTTTTACCATTAGAGGCAAGAACTGGCAATGAACTGTCTCAATCAGTTACATTCACATGAACAGGGAAATTACATACATAATAACTATACTATTGAAATTACCTTAAGCACCAACTGTTACTAGCAACTGAAGTTTGTCAAAGGTGAGGAGGAATCAGACTTCACAGCTTAAAGAGTGAGCATTTTCAGTTCTTGAATGCATAATGCCCAATCTGTTCTTCAATAGGGCCTTATTTGTTGAACAATGAAATCCATGAATGTTTCAGCAGACATCTCTGTTGGCCACTTGTAGCCAGTAGACTCTTGGTGACATCCCAAAGTTCCCCATAGCTGGAAAAATGACGACTGATAGATCTAAAATCTGTTTGATCTTTCCAAAATTGTATGTTATCATAGCAATTAGCTGAAGGAACTTCCCTCCCTCCCACAAACACATGCAACCTATTTCAGAAGGTAAGTCATAAACTGCTCTGAATGAAGAGGAATCCTGGATCCTCTAGAACTGAGATGAATGTTAGTGACAGCACATCTATCTCAGGTTCACTAGATTCTTACTTAACGACAATAGAGCTCAAATAAGTTTTAAGTACACTTAAATGAAACACAGAATGGTAGGGGCTGGAATCAACCTCTAAAAATCCTCTAGTCCAAGCTCCCTGCTGAAGCAGGTTTGCCTAGATCAGGACTCTCAGTTTCAACGCGACAGAACATGCAGCCAAGCATTCAACAAATATATATATGAAAAAGAAAAATCTAATAAACAAACAAAAACGCCCAAATCATCATCTTCATGGCACTTTGGGTACAAAACAGAAAAGGCTTTCTGCTCAAAACTGGTACTGTCTAATGACACAAAATGCAAACTGAACTGCAGGTGCTTGTGAACTTTGCATCAGCCAGCTGAACATGCTGCCTGTGCCATCTTCTTTCTCTAGTCTTTGGAAATGATCACAACTTCATTTATTCAGGTAACTACTTCCAACTTGTTGGGCTGTGGCTGGAAACACAGAGCTAGGGAATCAGTTTGTCCTCTGACAGGAAAAGCACTGGTAAATCCAAAACTTAGGCCAGAAGCCAAAATCACTGTGGCCAAAAGGATAAATGATATCACTACTACTCTTTCCACTGGTATAGTCTTCTCAGACAGACATAGCAAACACAGGCCAGGAACATCTTCGTGAGATGCCACTTCATATCCCAGATCCCCAAACAATAACACAACAAACAGGACTTTAAGGCTGTTGCTGGGTGCCAACTTCCACTCATCTCACTGGTCTACAAGATTAAAGTGTTGGATTTGGCACTCAGACCTCATCTTACTTAACTTGATTTTTGCTACAAAGGCTTAGTGTTCATAGCCTCTGTGATGCATCCAAAGATAAGAATCAGATCAGGATAAAACATAACTCTAATAACTTCTACCATTCACAATGAACATGCCTTCACATTCCTGAGAAGAACCAGCTAACATGTATCTGCTCTTAAAAAGCCCCACAAACACACATGGAAAGCATCCAGCTGAAACTGCATAGTGTGAGGTACACTAAAATAAAAGTTCCCCTACAAGCAGTGGAAAGGCTGACATCTGATTTTCTACAGAAGTTTCCCCCCCCCTACCACAACCCCAGCTCCTCTTCCTCTCCTCTCTGCTACTCTCTCCCTATGAGCTGTGCACAGGAATGTGGCAGAACATGGATCAAACAACTCTGATGATGAACATGTAGGACTTTCTCAAAATAAAAGTTTTACGTGGAATTAGGTAAGGGATAACTTCCAAAGCAAGCTACAATTTTCTGGTTTAATTGAAGGATTAGTGAACTAATATCAATCTCTCCCAGTTATCATGAGTGGCTCCCTTAAATAACTGGATGAAATAAGCTTCATATTGATTATCTTCAGCTGTTGTTTTAAAACTTAAAACTATAACTACAAAAAATTACATTCATAACGAGGGCAGGGATAAATTACACTGCATTTGATAAATTAGTTTCCCTTGATTTAAAGTAAAGTGAGGCAGATAAGTTGTCTGAGCATTTTTAGCAGTCATAGATCTGACTGAAGAGTACAATACAACAAAGACTCTTAATGGTATTAAATATCTGTTAACAAAGAACAACCCTTTCTTTCTAGCATTCATACTTTAGAGTTCTGCTGAGTGGAACAAAGATTTCAGTATTTCTGCAGCCAACTCCAACTCTTTATACAACTGTCCCAGCACCATCAATACAAGGTTAGCAGCACTCTATAATCTTTACTGCCTTATCAATAGTCTAAAGCTTTTAAAAATCCATATGCCTGCAAAACCTCCTGGAACTGTTACACATTGAGGATTTCACAGCATTATTGACCTGGGCAACCTCTTTATCCTCGGTAAGTTATTTTAAGCAACTTTCTGCCAGCAAGCAAGTCTCTTTGTTAGGCTTTGACTGTGTTATTGCCAAAGCACTGCTCACAACGCGGCACAAAATGAGGAGGTACTAAGCAGAATCCAGAAAGGGGTCTGTCAAGTTCCCTTTCTATTTCTTGTTTTCTCCACCTTCCTGACATGCTTCTAATATCCTACAGACCACTGCCCTGCTGCCAGGAATCTCACTACACCCCTAAGCCAGCTCCTGAGAGGGGCAAAGTGAATGTACAACAGATAAAACAGACCAAATCCACTCATTTTTTGGACCATGCTATTTAACTTGCACCCTTGCTTTTGCCTTGTTGGCACTTACATACATATATATATAGGGAGAGCAGAGAAATAGAAGCTATCAAATGTATTTACCTACTGAATAAGAAACCACATCACCTGGCTTGGGAGGTAAGGAAGGGAAGAAGAAAAGGAAGGTAAATTTCTCCTATTTCAAACTCAAAACTCAAACACTGTACTTTATTTTTAAATCCCTGTAAAGGTACCCAGCTTGTGGATCATATTGCTGTGACATGGCAGGAAAAGCAAACCTTAACCCAACAATATCTGCACACATCAAAAAGCAATCTCATGGTCTTCTGCAGGCTCATGCCTCGAGGTAGCAACCAAGAAGGCCAGAGCCAGCATAGCAGTCTTCCTTGGACTGTAACTTATGAATAGGCACAGTCAAGCAGCCACATCCAAGCTGCTTCTACTTTACTGCTTATCAAAAATATTGATGGGGTGATCCTGTTTGGGGAAGCAACTCTTGCTCATCAATGCAAGCAACATTTTCTTTTTATTCATTTTGACCAGACAGAAGAGATCAGAAAAGTACTTTCATATGCCATTTTCAGGGGCAATAATTCAGTGAAGGCAGGCAATGAACAGGAAGCATTTGAGGACTGAGGTGGTGAAGGTCATTTCTACTGAAACTCCTTTCATGTCAGTAGCTGACATCTCTTCTTAAAAGACATCCCTCCCTTCTGTTGAAGTTCATACTGGACACATCCCACAAAAGCTAATTAATAACTTGTCCAGTGAAATACAAAGCTACACTTGCAGAAAAAGTGGCTTATCAAGATAAACTGGCATCTCAAGAGTTTGCTGTGCTGAAACTGCTCACTTAACAGCTTGACACAAGCTGGGCCCTTCTGGACACCAAAGGCCCTGGCCCAGCTCCTGGCAAGGGCTATCTTTTCTCCATTAATTACATGTATGCACATGTAGATATGTCCTGCAGTCCCTTGGGGAAGCCTCTGACGGGCTAGAAGAGCAGATTACTACAGGCTTACGGCTCAGATACAGCATGTTATGCAACCAAAAGGCTTAACAAAAGCCTCTGCTTCATTCTTTTAAAATGAGTTTGAAATGGGGAAAAACAATGAATGGTTATGAAGAAGAACACAAAAAATGTTACATAAAACCCCCCAAAGACAGTGCAGAGCTGTGGAATCATGCCTCAGTTTTCATTACTCGGGTGAGGGCAGAGTCAGGATGCTCTGCTGACAGTCCCAGCTGTCATGAAGCCTGCTGGAAAGCTAGGGCTTGGTCTTTATTTTCTCCTCAAACACCACGTCCTTCATGAGCCTCTTCACAATTTTAAGAAAGACCTGGCCATACTCTGCAAGTCTAATATTATTGAATTCTTCTTTGGAGGTCATGAAATCATAGAATCATAGATTCGTTTTGTTTGGAAGAGACCTTTAAGATCATTAAGTTCAACCATTAACCTAGCACTGCTAGGTCACCACTAAGCCGTGTCCCTAAGCACCACACCTACGTCTTTTAAATACCTACAAGGATGGTGATTCCACCACTTCCATTCTGGAAGCCTGTTTCAGTGCTTTATAATCCTTTCTGGGAAGAACTTTTTCCTAATATCCAATCTAAACATCCCTTGGTACAACTAGAGCCTGTTCTCTCCTGTCCTATCACTTGTTACTTGAGAGAACAGATTGACCCCCACCTCGCTACAACTTCCTTTTGCATAGTTGTAGAGAGAGATAAGGTCTTACCTGAGCCTCCTCTTCTCCAGGCTAAACAACCCCAGTTCCCTCAGTTGCTCCTCATAACACTTGTGCTCTAGATCCCTCACCAGCTTTGTTGCCCTTCTTTGGACATGCTCCAGCATCTCAACGTTCTTCTTGTATGGAGAGGCACACCCATTATTTGAGGCATGGCCTCACCAGTGCNTGGAGAGGCACAAAACTGAACCCATTATTTGAGGCATGGCCTCACCAGTGCAGAGTACCGGGGACAATCACTTCCCTAGTCCTGCTAACCACACTACTTCTACTGTTGGCCTTCTTGGCCACCTGGGCACACTGCTGGCTCATGTACAGCTTGCTGTCAACCAGCACTCCCAGGTCCTTTTCCGCCATGCAGCATTCCAGCCACTCTTCCTCAAGTCTGTATCATCCCATGGGGTTGTTGGGACCCAAGTGCAGGACCTGACACTTGGCATTGTTGAACCTCATCCCACTGACATCAGCCCATTGATAAGTAAAGCCTCCCTACCCTCAAGCAGATCAACAGTTCTGCCCAACTTGGCAAAATTTACTCAGAGTGCATTTGATTCCCTCATCCAGATCATTGATTAAAGCTATTAAAGAGAACTGGCTCCAAAACTGAGCCCTGGGGGACACTACTTGTGACAGCCACCAAGCAGATTCAGCTCCATTCACTGCAACTCTTTGGACTCTGCCATCCAGCCAATTTTTTAATCCAGTAAAGCGCATGCCTGTCCAAGTCATGAGCAGCCAGCTTCTCCAGGAGAATATTGTGGGAAGTATTGTTAAAAGTTCCCTCTTCTGTGGTAGGCCATGGAGCAGGAAGGAGGAGAAAGGGTCTGTTCCACCTGTCCCCCTGCCCACAGCAGCAGCAGCCACCAGGCCTTGGGAACATGACTGCTCCTCACACACACAGGCTTGGCAGCATAGGGTTGGGGCAGGCAGCACCGGGAGCCAAAGGCAAGCCTCCAAGCAAGCCAAGGCCTGCCTTTAGAGACAATGCAGTATTTTCTTCATTGCTTTCCCAGTAGAGCCAGTGTGAAGTGGCACAGCATTTGCATTCAGAGCGAAAAAACCTCATTTTGTCATCAGAAAGCTGAGGAGAAGTTTCCAGGGAGTTGTGCCTGGGCACACACCCGCTGGACATAACTTCTCCCAGCCGCTTTGGGTGGCTCTGCAGCAAGCACAGCTAGCACTGACCAGCCATCAGGGCTTGGTTTTTTGAAACTCCATTTTGTGAGGGTGAAAGAGGGTTGTGCTGTTCCCCTCTCTGTGCTCATTACAGCTGAGATTCAGATGTAACACAAAATGGAAAGCACTTGGGTCTGTAACTGCTAACGGCAGTCCTTCAGCGTTTGCTGAAGCAAAGTATAAAAGCAGCACTTAAAGATTTGACCACAAAACCTCGGCCAATATAGTCTGTATGCCGAGGCACAGGCTGCAGTAGTACTGCCTTTTTTGTCTTTTCCTTTTTAAGCCAATACACAAGATTCAGATAATGGGATACCTCACACCACTCCTCCACCTTATACTATCTCAGGAAATCATCTTAATATCCTACTATTGATTTATAACCAGGTTATATAGTATCCTACATATCCTAGAATAAATCATATCCTATTACCAGCTTATAATCAGCCCTATTATCTGAAAGTTAAAGGTTACCATAAAAGGAGTCACTAAGAGGAGCAAGTTTCTCCCTCACTTCCAAGCCTACTTCACTGGATCACACAGCTGAAGGTTTCCATTTTGCTGGAGAAGATTGTCATTCATGACATTATGCAGCACTGAAGGATCCTAACAGGTTACATGGACATCTGTCTTTTTGGTCTGCTATAAAACTGGTTTAATACTAAAAACTGTTTAAACAGTAAAACTGCCTGCAATTGCTGCTCTATAATCTATGAGTAATCAATCTCAGCACTTGAGCTTCCATTACTGCTTCTCTGTAAGCAGCTGGAAAATTTTCCAGGGCACATACTTTTTAAACCTCAACACTACAGAGCAATTAAACACAGATTCAGTCTGCATTCAGAGGGATCCTGGCACATGTCAAGTATCAGGCTTCTATTTTCAAAGCAAAGCACAGAAGATACCACAAAACCTCCTGTTCCAGCTACTATTTTCCCTGTTACTTCCTCTCTGAATGCATTATCACAATAAATACCCTAAGGGCTTGCCAAAGCAAAGCAGAGTATCCCATCAGAGCTCTCATCCCCCCAATCTCTGAAACTTCAGCACCTCAGTATGCACAGTATGCAGCTGGGGTCCTGTGCCACCCATGCAGCTTAGCTGCTTCAGCTTAAAGCCATCCCAAGCAACAGCATCAAACTTGACATCTTTTTCAGGCTCGTTTCATGTTGTAATGACTGGCAAATTATGACTGTCATGTTGGGGATTCAAAGGCTCAATTCTTCTAACAACATAATCTGTGTTGACACATNCCCTAGTCCTGCTAACCACACTACTTCTACTGTTGGTCTTCTTGGCCACCTGGGCACACTGCTGGCTCATGTACAGCTTGCTGTCAACCAGCACTCCCAGGTCCTTTTCCGCCATGCAGCATTCCAGCCACTCTTCCTCAAGTCTGTATCATCCCATGGGGTTGTTGGGACCCAAGTGCAGGACCTGACACTTGGCATTGTTGAACCTCATCCCACTGACATCAGCCCATTGATAAGTAAAGCCTCCCTACCCTCAAGCAGATCAACACTTCTGCCCAACTTGGCAAAATTTACTCAGAGTGCATTTGATTCCCTCATCCAGATCATTGATTAAAGCTATTAAAGAGAACTGGCTCCAAAACTGAGCCCTGGGGGACACTACTTGTGACAGCCACCAATCAGATTCAGCTCTATTCACTGCAACTCTTTGGACTCTGCCATCCAGCCAATTTTTTAATCCAGTAAAGCGCATGCCTGTCCAAGTCATGAGCAGCCAGCTTCTCCAGGAGAATATTGTGGGAAGTATTGTTAAAAGTTCCCTCTTCTGTGGTAGGCCATGGAGCAGGAAGGAGGAGAAAGGGTCTGTTCCACCTGTCCCCCTGCCCACAGCAGCAGCAGCCACCAGGCCTTGGGAACATGACTGCTCCTCACACACACAGGCTTGGCAGCATAGGGTTGGGGCAGGCAGCACCGGGAGCCAAAGGCAAGCCTCCAAGCAAGCCAAGGCCTGCCTTTAGAGACAATGCAGTATTTTCTTCATTGCTTTCCCAGTAGAGCCAGTGTGAAGTGGCACAGCATTTGCATTCAGAGCGAAAAAACCTCATTTTGTCATCAGAAAGCTGAGGAGAAGTTTCCAGGGAGTTGTGCCTGGGCACACACCCGCTGGACATAACTTCTCCCAGCCGCTTTGGGTGGCTCTGCAGCAAGCACAGCTAGCACTGACCAGCCATCAGGGCTTGGTTTTTTGAAACTCCATTTTGTGAGGGTGAAAGAGGGTTGTGCTGTTCCCCTCTCTGTGCTCATTACAGCTGAGATTCAGATGTAACACAAAATGGAAAGCACTTGGGTCTGTAACTGCTAACGGCAGTCCTTCAGCGTTTGCTGAAGCAAAGTATAAAAGCAGCACTTAAAGATTTGACCACAAAACCTCGGCCAATATAGTCTGTATGCCGAGGCACAGGCTGCAGTAGTACTGCCTTTTTTGTCTTTTCCTTTTTAAGCCAATACACAAGATTCAGATAATGGGATACCTCACACCACTCCTCCACCTTATACTATCTCAGGAAATCATCTTAATATCCTACTATTGATTTATAACCAGGTTATATAGTATCCTACATATCCTAGAATAAATCATATCCTATTACCAGCTTATAATCAGCCCTATTGTCTGAAAGTTAAAGGTTACCATAAAAGGAGTCACTAAGAGGAGCAAGTTTCTCCCTCACTTCCAAGCCTACTTCACTGGATCACACAGCTGAAGGTTTCCATTTTGCTGGAGAAGATTGTCATTCATGACATTATGCAGCACTGAAGGATCCTAACAGGTTACATGGACATCTGTCTTTTTGGTCTGCTATAAAACTGGTTTAATACTAAAAAGTGTTTAAACAGTAAAACTGCCTGCAATTGCTGCTCTATAATCTATGAGTAATCAATCTCAGCACTTGAGCTTCCATTACTGCTTCTCTGTAAGCAGCTGGAAAATTTTCCAGGGCACATACTTTTTAAACCTCAACACTACAGAGCAATTAAACACAGATTCAGTCTGCATTCAGAGGGATCCTGGCACATGTCAAGTATCAGGCTTCTATTTTCAAAGCAAAGCACAGAAGATACCACAAAACCTCCTGTTCCAGCTACTATTTTCCCTGTTACTTCCTCTCTGAATGCATTATCACAATAAATACCCTAAGGGCTTGCCAAAGCAAAGCAGAGTATCCCATCAGAGCTCTCATCCCCCCAATCTCTGAAACTTCAGCACCTCAGTATGCACAGTATGCAGCTGGGGTCCTGTGCCACCCATGCAGCTTAGCTGCTTCAGCTTAAAGCCATCCCAAGCAACAGCATCAAACTTGACATCTTTTTCAGGCTCGTTTCATGTTGTAATGACTGGCAAATTATGACTGTCATGTTGGGGATTCAAAGGCTCAATTCTTCTAACAACATAATCTGTGTTGACACATTTTGATTAAGCTGTTAGTGTCCCTTGCTCTCAGAGCTACATGGACTCTGTCAGCAAAAGCCATGCACACCAGTAGCTGACATCCCTGCTCAAGAAAACTAAAAATGTTTCCATTTGAACAGGGGAAGGCCAAGAATGAGATGTGGGCACTCTGGCCCGGGCATGGGATTCAGGTTGGAGCAAGGCCAGAGCTAAAGACAGGTAGCAGGTGCACCCTGTGATGGGTCACATGCAGATTACCCTGCCTCCCCAGCTGGACACTGACAGGTCCAGGCCATTCCTCTTATACAAGAGATTGCTTCTAGAGTGGATTAATGCTAAACCTCCTCACGTTCCTTTTTCCTCTCACGTATATGTTGTTGCACAGTGCTCTCTGTTATGGTATGTAAAGCATATGACGGACATCCATCACCTGTTTGCCCCTTCATCTCCACCCCAAAGCCTGGATTTTATGTGGCATATATTATTTTGCTTTATCTGGAGTGGGCAGACAGGTTATCCCACAAATGCACAAGTTATATGATTCAGTTGAGACAGAGCAAAAGTCAACTCAGTTCTCATACCTTGCAGTTAACAACTAGTTTAAAGGCAGCTCTTAGCCACGCTCACTCATCAATAAATCCTGAATTTCCAGCAAGTGTTCAGCATGGTGGCTGTCAGGACAAGGAGCCCAGCAGAAGGGAACTGCTCCTTACCACATTGGTGCTCAGCTCTCTACTGACTGCAGCCACCCAGCCTCCACAGTGCCTCCTGGGGCTTTCAGATGGCCTGAGGCAAAAGTGCCATGGCCTAAAACACAACATCAGCTCCAGATTAAACCTGGAGTATTTTTCCCCAACGTTATCTGCATCTGCTCCTACTCACTGTGTCCCTCTCTGCTTAGCACAGGGAGGCAAAGGCTCAAAGTGAGTCCCCAAAGAGTCATATGCACATTCCTTTCCCTCTCAATCTCTCTGTACAATTAACATAATCACTACAAATAGATTTCACTTGTAATTTTGAACCCACTGGCCTCATGCTGGATTATCCAATTCAGAGCTTTAATATAGTGACACTCTCAGATGGGGTGACAAAAAGTCATTGTGTATTTCAGGCATCTAATTTTACTTCAATTCAGAGTAGCTAAATTTAGGACCAGAAGTCCTTCTACAGATCAATGGAGAGAGATCTACTTTTCCAGAGGCCTGTCCACAGTCCTGATTTGATGTCTGAATTCAGACTTCTCAGTTAACAGCTGAACAGTCCTTCCAACATATGTTGAGCAAGGGAGTCAATTTCTGACTGAAATGGCACCTAAACATCAGCTTCCAGTAGGTCTAAGTGATTTACAGAATAAAACAGTAGAGAAGCACATTGCAAAGCCACCAGATCTTCTGCATTTTCCAATGGAACAACCACTGTGACAACAGCACATTTACAAGACTTGGAAAGAAACTTCAGCATCTCAGTGTTGCCATAAGATGTGCTGAAAAAAAACCAACCCAGACCCCACAACTTCAGGCTCCAGACCCACAGTTTTGCAGCTGACAGTTCCAGTAGGAGACCTCTGTTCATTAGAATGACAGAGAATAACCCAAGCAAGTAGGTGACTCCTCCCTAGATAGCAGGTACTCATTTCTCTGGATGCAACCACAGCATAATTCCTGACTGTAGAGTTCTTTGAGCAAGAAGCACATGTATTTCTCTGGCCATGTACAGCAGCAAATATTTTTGTTCTAACGTATACAAGCACCTAAACATCACCATTATGCAACTAGATGTGAGGGCCCAGCTGTACAGAAACCCAGTTCTGCTGGCTAATTAGCACAATACTATGTGCTGAACAGTTCTTCCAGGTCAACTTTGTACCTCTTCCTATGCTGCTTATAGTCACTTGATGACTTCTATGAAAGTTATATTGTTCTACACTTGGAGCACTGCAACTCTCCTCCAGTTGTTAATTCTACCCCCTACAGTCATTAAAAGAATGGTAACATATATCAGATCCTTTCTCAATGCCATCCAGTGTGTACAGGAGAATGCATGCTGAACTTAATACTTTGGAAAGAAGATTTTCCACATGCCACTTAGAGGAATAGAAACCAAAGGAATAGCTGCATTGTGATACAGTCATCAAAAGCCACATGATACACAATTATTCAAACGTGCAGTCTGTGTATTTTACTTTATCTTTTTCATACACAATGAGACTGAAGTGTAATCTACTAAGGCTTAAAATTAAACATCCCAGATTTATCATGCAACAAGACAGAAACCAGTCAAACCAGTTCCAAATCCACAGTTCCTTTTCTATGTAAAGAGCATTGTACACCTATCAATTACAGAGCAGCAAAAAAAATTGACCTCAGGCCAACCTATGAATTTGAGATGTGCTTATGTTAAAAAGTGCTTGAAATGTCTGGTAATTATACACCTATTATACTTACAGACAATAAGGACCTATTCCCTCAGCATAAGACAGCACTCCAGTTCCTATTCCTGTGTCAAACCAGACTATTGATAAATACCCACACAGTATGGAAACCCCCTAAGGATACCTGCATATAACACACTTACAGACAATGGTGTCCTGGTTAGCAAGATGAAATTACCTTACAGCGGCTTAGAAAGCCTCCCAAGAGGAACATATTGTCCTAATGTAATAGGAGGTTGTGGGAACAAACAAGCTGAGAACAAAACAAGACAATTACACAAAAGCAACTTCCCAGCTAAAGACTGAGAGGTAATTCCAGGATATCAGCGTGCTTCCTGGCCCCAAAGCTGCAGTATGATTGCTGTTCGTCAGCAATAGAGAAAAAGGAAAAGACAAAAAGCACAAACAAGCATGGAGAATTCGAAGTTCACTCCTGGAGAGCTCCAAGTGCCCAGAGGGCCAGGCTTCAAGAGTGGGATTCAGCTCCAAAAACACTTAGGCAGGTACCTGCCTTGAGCTCACTGTCCCAAATCCTGTTTCAATGGGTGGAATCTTATCACTGCAGTCAGAGAAGCCCTGTTGAGCTTCCTACACACAGGCAAGCAGCACTGCTTGGGATGCTTCAGGTAGCCTGCCTTGTCCCCAATTCCTGCTTCAGATGGACCTGTGCTCCTGCATGTCCCATCACACCTTTCAGGACTGTACGGATGTCTCAGTGACAGAAGGTATCTCAAATGACACAAAAAGTTAAAATCATTTGTCTTCTCTGTCCCATGCTGGGAGTGCAGGTAGAAGGAGGCTGTCTCTGAATCAGGGACTGGTCTGTGGCATAGAAGATAAAGGACCCTGACTGAAAGTTGTGCAGGTGTCTGAAACACTTGTGGAATGCTCAGCTTTGTAACCTCAACACACTCTTCCTATATACAGAATATACTGAATATAACATGAGCAAAGCCTGGTTTACCACCCTTCAGTGGTAAGTTGATGTGCAACACCTGTGCAGCTGGGCAAGCTTTGGAGCGCACTCCAAAGTGTCACTCAACAAGTCTTCTACAGTCCACTTAGAATCCGAGAATGGNAAAAACTCCCTGGATAACAAACTCCAAGCCAAACCCTCTGACACTCCTCACAACAGCAGATGTCAGTGCAGATTTCCACGTCCCATGTGCACAAGAACTACACACAAGATTTCTTTTTTCCCCTCAGGTTGCCTTTAACCAAAAATGCCAAGCACAGAAAAAAGTTTCCAAACTATCAAAGCTGATTTAAATAACCTGTTGCTTATAGAGGTGAGAAGGATGCTAATGCCTTTGTAATATAAATCTATTAAACATTTTTTCTAATAAATAGAAAGTCAAGAACCTCCAATCTTTGCCTTCCTTACCCCAAATTAAGAGTTGCTTAAACTGGTTCCCCTTGCTGCTGTGAGAAAGACCCCAAGAACCAGCAGCATCTCCTGCACCAGTGAAGGGGCACATCTAAGGTGTGCAGCACCCTGTTGAGCTCTCTTACAAAGTTCCCCTCATCCCCTGCTGCCTCTGACACAGCCAAGTCAGCCACAGCTTCTTATGGAAAGAACAATTCTCCTCCCTTGTGTCATGGTGAAATGCTACTGAGTGCATGGTAGGAAAAAAGAGGGCACCCTTCTCACTGTCCTGGCTCAACAGGGAGAGATCAGCATTTTCCCCAGCCCTAGGCTCCACAACTTCACAGAAAATAAATTTTCAGTGTTATGTCTGTAGGATTAGAAGACGTCACATTAGTTATACCTATAACATAGGAGCTGGAAAAAATATTCTGGTCTGGAGTAAGCTTTACTATCATTTCAGTGCACAAGGTGATTTGCAGATTTTTCCATAGCTTTTCAGCAGTTCTTAGTCACATGATCCCTTTGCAAAACCAAGGGGACTCTTTAAAGGAAGTTTAAAAGAACTTGCAGGCTGCAGTCCTGAACTGGATCTTATATTAGATCAGCAGCTGAGGACTATAAGTGAAGCATTACCAGCTGCCTATGTGAAAAACCTGTAGATGTAGTTCCAGAGTTCCTCATTGCACAGATCACCAGTCATATTTATACAGACACTAGGAGAAAATCTCGGTGAACATCTCATTCTTTCTTCAAGGCCAGAAATGCAGGTCCAGGCAGGGTTTGCAAAGGCTGACACATTATTACTGATGTTTCCCTCATGACAGATTGAGCCAGAAATTGGCCAGGCAGGGGAGCTGATAGTAGCTCTCCCCTCCTCATTCAAGGTGTTGAGGAAAGCTCCAAATAAAGCTTCCAAAATATATGTTACTGCAATATTTTTGGGGTGTGCCTACATCTTAAAACCTCAGAAACCAACAAGAGGGCTTTTGTTGTTCTGACTGGAGGCCATGCATTTCAGAGCATTCCACTGAAAGCTAACCAGAAAGGATACCTATTTCCTTCCTTCCCAAGCTCTCCCAAACACTACAAATGGTATTTTATTTCAACCATAAATCAGACTGCCTACTAACACACTGCACCACAGAAAATAAAATGTAACTTGTACAGGCAGTCAAAAAAATAGATATATGACTGTACTCCATATTGCTCTCACTTCTATTAAAAAAATATGTATTTTGCTTTATTGCAGTAATTCTAAAGGGGATAGAAGGACAATTTAAAATAAAATAAAGCTCTATACATAAGACACACACATACACAGAAAAAACACTCACAAAATCCAGCCACCACCAAGGAAGGTCAAGTGCTAGACTTTAATTTCTTAATATGCTTGAGGTCTGTGATTAAATTAAAACACAGGAGCAATTAACTTTCATGCAAGTAACATGTGAGCTCTACTGCATCTACACCTAGAAAGCCTTGACAGCTTCCTACGGAACAGGCATTCCCACAGGGGCTTTTAAGCTCTTTTAAACACAAGTACCTCTTGTGAGGAACAGAGAACAATACACACTATTCCTCAACAGCTTCAGGGTCACAACATGGGCTGTGGGGGACAGAGGGTTTCATTAACCTTTATCTGATTTAGAAAACTTGCACATACTTCTAAATTTCCTTGATTTTCATAGGCTCACAGAATGTCCTGAGTTGGAAGGGACCCACAAGGATCACTAAGTTCAACTCCTATCTATGCACAGGACAATCCCAAAAATTACACCATGTGCCTTAGGGTGTTGTCCAAATGCTTCTCAAATTCTGTCAAGTTTGGCACCATGACCACTTTCCTGGGGAGCCTGTTTCAGTGTTCCACCAGCCTCTGGGTGGGTAGGATGAGCTCATTAGCCTTCTGGCAGTCATCCTAGGAGAAGGACAACTCTGATTCCAAACCCGGGCAGATGGAGCTCGTTTAGCCCTGGAAGGCCTTCCAGCTAAGAGAAGGACACTCTAATAAAACCTCCATCCTAAGCACTTGGCTGCCAGCGTCCAAGCTTGCTAGGCCCTGGCAGATGAACCTTAGGAATAAAGGGTGGGTCCAGCTCTGTGCATGCTGGGTCTCACCTAAAAAAAAACTCCATTGCGCAGGCTCGAGGGTGCTATCTGCTAGCCTCTTTTTATCAGTGTGCTTGGAAAAGGCGCTGAGGAGGAGCGTGGGTGGAGCCCTCCCTGGAGTTTCGTTCACAAAGCCTAGCCATACATATCCCTCCTATACTGTGATGCCCCAAACTGCACGCAGTACTTGAGGGGAGGCCACATGAGCACAGAGTATTGACTATCACCTCCCTTGACCAGCTAACAATGCAATGCCTTACACACCCCAGGACACAGTTGGCCCTTTAGGCTGCCAAGGCACAATGCTGACTCATGTTCAACTTGCTGTCAACCAGAACCCCCAGATCCCTTTCCTTGAGGCTGCCCTCCAGCCTCTCATTCCCCAATCTGTGTGTGCATCCTGGGTTGCCCAATCCCAGGTGCAAAACCTGGCACTTGCCCTTGTTAAAATTCATACAGTTGGCGACTGCCCAGCCCTCTAGTCTGTCCAGATCTCTTTACAGGGCCTCTCTGCCTTTGAGGGAGTCAACAGCTCTTCCCAATTTGGAGTCACTGGCAAACTTACTTAGTAAACCTTGCAGTCCTGCATCCAAGTCATTTATGAAGATACTGAAGAGCACTGGCCCCAAAATGGAGCACTCTAGAACCCTACTAGTGACTGGTCACCAGCCTGATGTAATCCCATTTACTACAACTCTTTGAGCCCAACCTGTCAGCCAGTTGTTCACCCATTGCATGATGTACTTAATCTAGCTGTATTTTCACATTAAGTGTAGTTGCTGCAATAACAACAGTCACAAGTAACTACAAGCCATTAACAAGCTGCATGTTCTATGTATGTTCTCTCCTTCTAAAGCAGGACACATATTCTCAGTATTTGCTCAATGAACTCTATTATCTGGGCCTAAATTTTTTTTCCTGTGTGAAGCAAGACATCATCTAAATGTTTCTACTGCTTTTAAATACATGGGTAAGATTTCTCTGTGTCTTGCTGATACTGCCCTGAACCACTAGAATTAAATCAAATATCTCTTACTTTAGGAAGGAATAAGCATTATTTTCAAATTTGATACAGAATAAGTTTTATGCATAAATTTAGACTTACTTATTTGGGGATAATTTTCCCTGACAGCAAAATCCTATGGCTGCATCCAACAACAGGAAAAAAAGACCTTTCTTTTGTTGGAACTACTGAGAGATGTCCCCTCTCCAGCATCTACAATGAAACCCAGCTCATGTGGGTTGAACCCACAGTACAGGTAATACTACTGCCCTTGGAAGAAGCAGTCTTAAATTATGGAAACCTGTTCCTGATCATTACTGATGAGAAAGGAAAAGAAAAGTTTAGCTAAATCCAGGCTTTAGCATATTCCTGTAAGGTTACAGGTTGCTGAAACACTGAAGCCAAATGAGAGAGGGTATTTTCCCCCCTCAGATATCACATTAGAAATAAAACACACATTAAATCACATTAGAAAAATAATAATAAAAAATAGAGCAGAGGTAGCCTACAAATCTCTCTTTTATATTGAACACTAATTGAAACAGATACAAAACCAAATAAGTTTAGGAAAACATTAACCTTAATTGTACTGTGAAAATCCATGGCTGTTAAAACAATCATCCACATCTGATACTTACCTTATGTGATACTTAAGGCACATAAGTAAAACTGAGTACCTAGCTCAAGGGACTCTCTGCTTAAAACGGAAACATAAATAAACTGAAGCACGATAAGCCTCCATGATTTAAAGGCAATACTCTGAATACAGTCATGAAACATCTTACTACAGCATCTCATTTGAGACTGCACTTAGAAAGATGCACCATTTAGAGGACCAATCTGCTAGCAGAGAATGCAGCAACTCCTGCCAAGCTGTTTGATAGAAACCAGGCACTGATATAACCTAATCTGTACAACTTCCCATTAGCAATACCACTTCCTAAAAGGAAGGCATTACAGTTTCAAGGGCTCTCACAGTAGCTACCACAATTCACTACAAAGAGCAAAGCAAATCTAGCAGAGTTGACTTTTCCAAAAGGTAAAATGGTCATTCTCAAGATGTCTTTCCATACCAGCATTATTTAATGCTCCTTACCAGAGACAGACTTGTAGCACACTATAGAATTTGCAAGTAATTCCGTTTTTTACCTTTTAGAGGCACTCAAATAGGACTTGCTATCCCCACTCCTCCTCCTTGCACCTTAGCTCTTGGCCATGCTGAAAACAGCACTACTGTCACTTCTGGGTTAGGTAAAGAAACCTCAGTGCTCACTTGTGGCAAGAAATACTCTGACACAGTGTGGATCTGTATTTTTATCTCTCTGCAATCTGACTGAAGACTACAGCTTTCTTTTACACAGCTGAAGCATCAAGATTTAGCAAGACTAACACTGAGCTCTCAGTACTTGTCTCTCAAAACTCAGATTACCAGGGAAAAAATGCTCCCCTTTTATTGTGAAATAGCTGTTCATAGATTCCTGAAATACCTGCAATTCTTTTCACTCACTATGAAGAAACTCTTACAACCCTTAATGAATTACAGAAACATTACACACTAAGAAAGGCAAGATGCTTCAAGAAACAGGAATGCTCATTCAGTATCACATAACACTGAAAGAAATGGCCCAGGAAGTTAAAGATGTAAAAGAAAAAGGAGATTTTATAAAAACTTTCCACAGAATATATGTTTTAAAGGACATAAAACCAGGAAAAAACCCTTTTAAACAGCTATAGAACTTCCTAAAATTGAGCAGTATAAGGTGATTTATGGGAAGAGAGTGAAAACTACAGGTCTGTGGTAAAATACTGTTATTTCCATATAAATATGTCATAAACTACAAATTATACTTTCCTTGTCAAGTTCTTTAAAAGGCCAGTGAAGCAGGGTGAGGTGACATCCTAGTAAGAAACCCCACAGTGCAGATGATACTGCACTTTCAAACTCACACCACACCTTTTTTTGAGGTGCACTCCCCTGGAGTGCTGAAGTTTCAGTTGGAAAATGGGAGGGGAAGAACTTCCTCTGCATATTCTGCTTTTCTTAACATGACACAAACAGGTGTCACACACCTTGAGGGACAGATACAGCTCATACTGACTGCTGGCATCAGCCATGTCACTGCACCAATACAATTTGGAAACCTGCCTCTCCTAGAGTCACACACCAAGTATGGCTGCTGGAATTTCAATCAAATAAAACAATTACGAAAAAGAAAAAACACTTTGCCATGTAGCTCACACCAGTTTCTTCTCCTTTCCAAGATAACACCCTTCCTTTGCTGCTGGCAAGGCAGCCTCAGGAGGAACCAACCCTTTATCACCAAGGACACACCTGCCCACAGGAGGAGGAGCACCTCACACACCCAGCCCAGGGTCTGTCATTTCACATGTGAGCATCCAGGTGCAGGCAGGCACAGTCTGAAAATCCCTTGTGGTCTCCTGTGGCNCAGGTGCAGGTCACTGCCTGCTGCCTACTCCTCAAACAGGAGCTCTCACTAACAGAGAGCAAAGCAAGTCTCATCATCTGAGCTCTGAGGCTGAAGTGGCATGAGAAAAACGGAGAGAGAAAGAAAGCAAGGAAGGGATATACTAGGGCAGGTGTAACAAAGGTGCAATTTCTCAGTATAGCTTCTCTTCAACAGAGTAACTCAAATTTTACAGTTGCAAAAGCCACCTAGTAGCAAAGATGACTGAGAAAGGCTGAGCAACTGCAGAAACACAACACAATGAATTTCACTGTAATTGCAGAAAGGCAGCTTTTCATCGCTAATACACCCCGAGCGGATAAATTATGGTGAAAGTCCTATTACATGGAAATCCAGCCACCTGGGAATTCAAACAGCAGGCTGATCTATTTTCAGTCACAGTCATCTGCCAGGCCTAACAGAAGAGAGTTAAAGCCAAATCCTCTGCACCAGAGCTGACTGGGGGCTTTGGAGGTGTGACTTCACTGCACTCACTGCCTGCAAATCCTGTCAGCTCCCCAGGCCAGAGGCAGAGCATCCAGCTTCAGACAAGCACAGGAGTGACCACAGTTTCATGAAAAGTACTCCACCCCAATAAACTAGACCTCATTTGTACCTGATCTATAGGAGACACAACAGAAAAGCTTCTCTGGCAGGAAACAAAGAACAGAAGCAGAAATATAAACCAATGATGAATATGTAAGAGCAGCATTAAGGCCTCAGTCCACATGTGGCATCAACACTGGAGGACCCAACTCTGCAATGTCACTATGGTTCATATGCACAACCTCTGCACAGCTAGACCAGTACCTACACCTAGTACATGCTGGCCAACTCAACACAAGACCAATGTCTACAGCTGCAGATTCCCAGGCACCACGGTGTGTGCAAATATCCATTGCTTGTGTCATGTGGAATATCATCATGCAGGAGCAAGGTGATGACTATCCAACAGCCTGGGCTTCAGCCAGGCCTGGGCTGCAGCTCCATAGACAGGCAAGATGCCATGTGTTTATCCCTGCACCACTTAGTAGTTTGAGTTTAGGGCAGGGATAAGGATTTGGGAAGACAGAGCAGACAACTGCAAGTTATCAATTAAGAAAAACAAGAGTGCTTCATAAACATGTCTGCAAGGAGAGCTTGGGATGGAAAGTATTACTTAACCAAAATGGGGACATCACACAGAAGTTGTGCTTCGCTTAAGAATGACTGGTAACAACTACACAGGGAATGACAACCACCCATTTCCTTCACATGAGGCATGGAAGAAATAGCCTTTCTTCCAGTTAGCATGGTGGAAACTTGTCACAGACTTCAGTCATTTCAATTCCCTCTCTGAAGGGCTGATCAAAATAAGTAAGCCACTTGTACAGGACTTTCTGCTGGAGTTACTCATCTTCTCCACTGAGACAACTCCATGCTCATCTGGAGTGATCTGCATGCCCCCTCTCAGCTGCATTCCTAACTTTAATTGCCAAACACAGCACAAACTGCCTTCAGTATATATAATTTGATTAATTATTTTTTAACAGAAGCAAGAGTTCCTAGGACAAACCTTCAATGCAGCCAGATGCCTCTTCTGTGTATCTGTCAGATCCTCCTGCTCTGCCTGGGCTACGTAGGCTGCTCTTCCCAATGCAACACTTGGTGTTGCTTCCTTCAGTCTTCACCATGACACCATACAGAATAAACCAACCTGTGAAGAGTTAGTTTAGCTGTTCATGTCATTCAGTGCTTATCCTGAATTTTGTACCTTTCTCGCCTCCCTCCAGAGTACTAAATTGTCTACATTATTTTTAAGTTCATAAACAAACAGATCTCCAGTAGACAATTGCATGCTCTGGCCTGTCTTGGACCCATCCAAAACCATGAAACCACTCTATGGAGCATTTGAAAAGAGCTAACAAAGCCTCCAAGGAACACACTGGGTCAATTTCAGTCTCGTGTCCTGCTACCACTTTTGGATTAGGGCTTGCCCACAACCTGTGACTCTGAGCTTGGAGCTCCACCAGATGCTCCCACATATGCCTCACTTTATGCACAACAATGAGTCCTACCAGGGAGCCTATGTGGGCTTGCTCAGTGTTCTTAACTTGGAGCATGTGCTTAAGTCATCGATGGCATCTGATTTGCCTTTTTATCTCTTTTTTAATTCACTGCTCTGAAATTACAAGTTCTCTTCATTTATTGTTTTATTTACTTATTTACAACTCTGAAATACTTTAGGACACCACACAAGTATGTGCTTGCACTTTAAACTCCTACAATCTTTTTATATATTTGGCACTATTAACAATTGAGAGGTCCTGGAAAATGAGACACATGCAAAAGTAACAAAAAGAGTAACATGTAGGATCCATCTAAACTGAACATCACCACCAGCCTCCCCAGAAAACATCCACTGCACATATCTACCATGAGGCCCAGCTGGGACCTAGTTTATACCTGTCACAACACAAACTATCACATTTGCACAAAGTCTTACTTAAAGGTCAACAATGACCAGAAGCTGAAGAGAGCCAAGTGAGGTGATGGATCAAGCACTATTTAGTGTTACACAATGAAAACACTTCCTTCAGCAGTATCTAGTCCAAAGCAGAGACTAGGGTCTCCTTAAATTCTAGCAAAATAAAGACCATCATCCAGCAAAGCAAAGCACATGCACTAACAGATGCAGGCCCCTGCAACAAGGAATTGCTGCCATCCTGACCTCTCTCCCTTGATGACTGACATTCTAAGGCCTCCTGATTCAGCCTGGCTTCTGCTACTGAGGCCAGCTGGCCAAGCAATAGACCCTGGCCCATAGGCAGAGCCCAGGCAGCACCTGTCCCATGTGGCCATCCCATGCCAATGGCAGGGCTGCTTAGATGCTCGGCTGGGGGAGGAAGAAAGGGTCAGTGGGGCAATCAAGCAGGGAGCACAGGGCAGGGTGCAGCCCACAGCCGTGTGCCCAGCTCAGTCCTTCCCAGCAAGGACACAGCTGACAGCAGAGCTGGGAGCCTCTGAGCCACCCCAGCCCTCCTCCACATCAGCAGAGGTGCCATGGCGAACTTGGGCTACCAGCCCCAGGGTGAGCAAGCAGCAGGGCTTAGGCAGGATGGCTGCCCACTCCACTGTTGTCACTAGGTATATACTCAGGAAATTAAGATGACCACACTTCTCTGAATGTCCTTCTCCTGATGGTTCAAGCATCCACTTAATTTAGGGATTCATTTCCTTAACCAAAACCATGAAACAGTCAACACTTCTCTGCATCCATCAAAGTCACTGATGGATACTTAACACGACCAAAGCACTTTCCTTCCCTAAATAAATGAAGTTCTGCCAAATCTACAACCTATGTGCACACAGAAACACAGCAACAAAAACTTCTTGGAAGAGGGGGGAAAAAAGTAATTCCTCACTTTTTTTTTTTTAACCTTTTTTCTATGAATCACTCTGGTGAAGCCTATTAAAAAAAAAGATCTCTTCTGAAAGGCATCATAACAAATCAAACATTTTGTGTGCTTGTCACTCTGGACATGTACAGGACAGACTTCAAAGCATTTCTTCTCTTTACTGAGAAGGCACCTAAACTTCTACCTTTCTCTGACATACCATATTTATTACTGTTGCTTAATGTTTATTCCTTTAAATGTCAAACTAGGAGAGAAATATATATGTGTATGTATCTGTTACCAAAACAAGTGACAGGTCAGCTATCTTTGTCATGCTTTCACTCTGTAAGAAAAACAATACCACCTTTCTGTATTCTCCCTTCTACCTGAGATTATTGAATCCTTCCATGTCTCCAAAGCTACAGGGCTTTTCTGTATGCTGAGTAAGATCCTCAGTTACAACAACACAAACTTCACTCCAGTCAATGGCATTTGCTCAAGCACAACCACAAGTAAGAGCAAGAGTATCCCAAACTTCTTAATGGAAATTAAGAAATGCTCTACAAAATTTTGCTTAGAAGCAGAAAAGGAAAAGGATGCTATTAAGATGTACTACCTAATGCTGTGCTTCTCAAATATTCAACAGTGAACACAATCTTGATCCCAACTCTGGTTTTGGTTGCAGCAACCAGTATGTGATGGAGGGGAAAAAACAAATACTGATTTGTGGGAAAGAGAGAAGGTAGGAAAAGACATCACACAGCAGTTGTACAGCTGACAAAACTGCTATTCCCAATACCAATGCAGAGCATAATCACATTTTGTAAAAGCTTGAAGCAATGTTTTCATCCCAAGGATATCAGCAAAGCTGAGCTCTGTTCATTTCTGCTACACTCTGCTTTGCATTCAATCAAGACAACACCAGATTAAGTTTCCCCATAACTTAAGTAGCTGCAAGATTAGCTTTTCCTTTGCCAAAAGCAGAGGGGTCCTTGCACATCCCAGTGAGGCTGCCAAGCTGCCTGTGTCATCCTTAGGGCACCGTTCCCACTGGGCACAGGAGAGAAGAGGCAGAGCACGCAAGCACAGGCACCGCAGCCCCGAGCCGGTGTTCACCTCCAAGGAGCCCTTGCAGTGTTGCATGAATGCCTGCTAGCTAGAGGATGGATTATGCCTCTGGGATAGCACTGCTTGCTCTTCTCATGGCACTGAGATGCCCACGTGCAGCTTGGAGGACTGAGCTCTCTTTTTCTTCAGAGCAAGAGACTTAAAATAAATTTGCTGCCTGAGGGTGGGAAAACAGTTCATGCTATAAAACAACAACCTTTCCACTTTGTTACTAGAGTTTATCATTTAAGGTAACTAGGGTTATGGGTAGCCAATTTTAAGTGGGTGGTTTAGTTAAATATTAACTCTGGTTGTACCTAAGGCTTCATTCAAAGGGTAAGTTCAGCTGCACAGTGACAGTTTACAAAAACGCAGCAAAAACAGCATCCTAATTACACCCTTGACAGTTACTTTTAATCCTCCAAGTTTCATATGCTGTAGCCTCTTTAAAATAAATAAATCAAACCTCACACAACACACTGACTGAAAAGGAAATTAATACAGTATCTACTGTTGCTTATACCAAATTGCTAGGAAGTGTTGACATTTTTACATGATAAAAGCATGTATCTAAATCCAGCTCCATAACCCATGCAGATCACGCTGATGCATGGAAATCTGGGAACTGCTGGGTAATAGAAAACTCACATGTAAAAAAGCCAAGACCCCAACCTGTTTTAATTCCCCAAGGCCATTCCACAGCAAGCTGTCCCTTAATGCATCAGCAAAATACCATTTACTCATAATTTCTTCTAAAAAAGACCCAGCAGCATATCCCTAGCTGTTGTTTGAGGCTAGTCTGCTAGGTCATCATTGATCATGGTAAAATCACTTAGACTTTGGGGTGGATCTTTTCTTTGATAGGTTTTTTACCTAGTCTGTTGTTTGTTAACAAACCAATCAACACAATTCTGGCCAATTCTTTTTAGCTCCTCCTTGTCCTGCCCTTTTTCCCCCCTTGCAACCTAATGGAACACCCTGTCAAGGGTTAGGGCTGGGCTGACCACTAATCTGGTTGACAGATGCTCTCTATTACCCCTTTTCCCCCCACTTCAGGAAGGAAAGGGGGAAGTAACAGAGAGAGAGAGAGACTTGTGGATTGGAAATGAAAACTTAAACTACTTTAATGAAAATTATAAAATGAAATATATCTAAAACCAGTACCAACCCCAAACAGCCCTTGATGGCAGCTACGTCACCATCGCCTCTGACAGCGCAGCAGGAGGACTCAGCAGCGGATGGGACTCAGACTCAGGGTTGGATCCTGGAACTGGAGTCACAAACTCTTGGATCAAGATCAAAGGAGAGAATCCTGCAACAGCAGAGCTAGGCTTCCGATCCTCACAAGGAGAGTTACCCATCTACCATCCCCAAGGGCTCAGATGCTCAACCTTCAGGGAGGGTGAAGGCCCAAATTTCTCCTGTATAGTATTTGCCGTTAATTAGGTACTAAATAGCTTAACCATGCACCTGCCTTGCTTGGCTCTTAGGCTTTATATAAGAGACCCCAAAGCCCCAGCTTGGTGTGAGAGTTTCAGGGACTGGTCCTCAGTTTTATGCTGAATATGACATCTATGGAATGGAATGTCTTGTTCTGATTCAAACTAGGACACAGTCATAATGTATACAGATGAAGTATTGTTTCCATGCTCTATAGGAAATCCTGTCCACTCCAAAGTCAACATGCACTTGCATGGTCCATGGTGTCCTGGAAAATGGCATCCACAGTACACCTAGACTTGTCATCCCTTCATACTAAAGCTGAACAAGCAATCCTAAATAGTTCAATGCTTTATTTTAGTACTGCCTTCCTACTTGCCTATCCACAAAGACTGTCTAGTCCTAAAAAACCTTGTTCATTCTGGATACTTAAGCTTCAGAGATGAGTACATTGACACTTAAAAGCATATTTTAAAAACAAAAATTTGTTCAGAAGCTCAGCTGTGTGATATGCATAATATTCACCTAAATTCCCAGGGAGAAATCACAGTATGGCTTTAGTAAATGATCCATTTCAATCCTCCCTGTGAAGCAAACAAATTCACATCTCTTAAGAGGATTTGTCCTAGAGAACTGGCCCCTTTCTCAGTGCTGGCAAGTGCAAGATACCCACAGGTCTCCATCCAGCCTTGGTCACAAGCACTGAAAAGGGACATTCCAACTTCAGGCAAAAAGCAGCAGGTGGGAAAGGTGTTGCTTAATGTAGAATTGTGCAGAGAAGACAGGAGAGAGGTGCCTTCCCAGCTGGAGCTGCCTCCTGAAGAACCTCATTCATCAGCCATGAATGACTGATATTTAGCATCCAATAAATATTTATTAGGTTAAAGCTAAGTTTGTATAAAATATTTGCTAATTTTCACCATATAAGTAAGAACATTATAACTATATGCACTGCAATGCATAACCTTTAACATGGTTAATCCATATGCTGAAAGCCCTGAATCATACAGATTTCCAAAGAGAAAACTGATAAAATACAAGTACTTTACTTCATACATGAGCATAAAAAAGCAGCAACTAATTTGCTGGTGTTGCAGTAGGAGCTAGGAACTTCTTAGGTTATATTGCATTATTGATGTAGGAGCCATATCAGTTTGTGTATTTTCACACCAGCTTAGATGTGAAATACCACAAGGGCTTTGTGTTTGTTTGTTTGTTTGTTTTCCACCCAGATAGACAGCTCCAACTTGCCACTCTGTCCTGCTTCTTGCAGTGAAAGCAGCCCTCCTCTTCACAAGAGCACTTCCCCAGATCACCTTCCTCCAGTCCCACAAATAAATCCACCAGTACCTTCACCCTCATCTCTCACAACATTACTTGCCACACTGTCATGTCTCCCTTGTAAAATACCAATTTAGAGAAGATGAGCAGCTCAGGGACTAGCAAGGCAAAGCATCTCCTTCACCTCCTGGCATCTCTGCCGGGAGCAATGCTGCCAGATACTCACTCACTCTCCATCTTCACTTGGCTCTTGGGCAGAGTACAGCAAGGAACTGACTGTAGTCACATCTTTCATCTAATGGAAGAAAACCAAAAACCAACAAAAACAGAAGTAGAAGGAATCAAGAGTTAGAGCAAGTGGGTTTTCTTGCAGGTTTTTCCTCCTTTTCAGGGAAAGCTGCCTCTCTCCAAGCACCTGCTGCTGCAGCCACTTCCCAAGCACGCACAATTTTCTAGACTGGTGTGTGTTAGTTGTCAGCAGTCACTGGATGATCTTTCAGCATGTGGCTCTTCTCTTTCTGTCTCTCCAGCTGACTTTCTCAATCCTCTCCATACCCACAAGAGATCAGCAGCAGCACAGAATCACACCATCCCCTCTACCAAATTTTCAGCAAAGTCTGACATTTTTCATTAGTTGAGGGCAGCTCCCTCCACATGGAAATACAAACACCCAAATAAGCTCTGTTAGCAACAGTTTCAGCTGAGAGAGAAAAAATGAACAGAAGCTGGTACTCAGCTACCTTCTCCACACAAAGCACTGAGACACTACTACTGGAGTTGCAGGCTACTTCATCCCTAACTTGTGCTAATTATACTAGAAAGCCAGTCTATGTACTGTGCAGCAATACAGACCATGAGCACAGAATTAAAAAGTCATTTTAATCTCATGGAATATTAAAAAAAAAATTCAAACAAAAAATATTTGGATTTGACATCTGTGGTATTTCCAAGACTGCCTTAAATTACAGACACAGCAAGGAGGGTATGATGGCATAGATCCACAGATGTTTTCAAAATTAGGCTCCTTACCAAAATACATATTTACTTGTTTGACCATGCTGCTGCCAAAAGAGACACACTGTCCTCTGAGAAAATGTCATCCATTTCACAACCTTCCCAAAAATACACTCTCTTACGCTTTTACGAATACCTCTGCATACAAACTCAAGCATCAAAAATACAAGAAAACAAACTGAGTCACAAAATGCCAGAGTTTTTTAATCATGGGCTTCTTCTCCCAGCATTAGAAAAAAATAAACCTTGTTCTGCTTGGCACGACAGTGTATTATTTTAAATAAGTAGGATGGACGAAAGAAAGTTCCCTCTTCATCTCCTAAATCCCAAGAGAAAATGAATGAGTTATTTCCAGAGCATGTACTCAATGACCATCCAGTGAAGCTTATTCATTTTGGTGAGGCTTCCAAAGTCCTGCACCATAACTAATGAACACACTGCCTTCTTCTCATGCCTCTCATGCTACCAGTAGGAAAGGATTAAAAATAATTATGGAAAAAGCAAACAACACAACTCTAAAATATCTCAACTCTCCCTTCAGTTTCTTTGGTGTTTGTACCTTCTCCGTTGGAAGAAGCTGTCACCTCAGGTAAGAGGTCATCCTTACAGTTTCAGCTTCTACTTGCACTGTAAAGGAAAAAACCTTACGAATTTAGAAAGCAGAGGTGTGTGGGATCTCTGCTGCATGAGTGGGGACCTGGCACACTCCAGCCATCCTTCTGCAAGGGTTAAGGTTAACTAATCCCCTGGGAAAGTCTGGATGCAACCATGGCTGTCTTGGCCTATATTGCTTAGTCTTCTGCGTATGGGAGATTTGTTACTGAGGCACCTGGTGCTCCAGATCTTCTAAGAGGAATCCTGAGGTACAGAAGCTATTTGTCAGATATTCATGCTTCCCCACTACTGAGAAGTTTCACTGCTTCAAAACACACGTCTTCCAACAAGGTCTCCTCAGAGCACAAGCTTCACCCCAGTTAGGTGCAGCTGAGAAAAGACAAAAGGATAAACTAGGTGCTTTGAAATAACCAAGCAGCTGCAAGCCAGGAAAGGTAAGTTTGTGCTTTACCAGTATCTTAACTCTTACCCGTTTCTTTGCCCTGATGGGAGTAGCAGCATTACTCAGAACATACTCTCAACTGTAGAAACATTTCATATCATTGACCACAGAAGCTGGAGAAGGCTCTGTGGCCAGGAAAATGGGAGGTTTCCAGTGGTGCTGTCAGCCCAGTGGAACAGGAGGGCTGTATAGAGGGAGCTTGTGAGAGGGAAGGAGCCTCCTGCAAACCCTGCAGCTGGACACTGCCCACCTTCCCTCCTGCTGCACTCCCCTTGCCTCAGGCTTTTACAGACATCTCTTAAAATACACTCAGTGAAACTCCTAATGCATTTTATCAGACCTGTGTGAGCCCAGATGATTTTCTCTGAGTCCTTTCACTCCTTGTTCTTGCCTTTCCTAACCAGAAAGGGAATGTGGCAGTCAGCACGTAACAGCTAAAGCTACACTTTCCACACAGTGAGGCTCAGCAATAAGAAGATTACTCTTGCCTTTCCCCCTTGCAATTTTTAAGTCTCCTCTCTGCTGTCTTTATAGATTCAGGCTTTGTGGTTCAACCTCCCTTTTTCCAATGCCATCTGTGGCAGCAACCCATCCTCACAGGCCTGGGAAAACGTCACTCTGCCCTAATGAAAACTAGGTTCTTAGAGCTCTCTGCCTGCTCCGGGAGCAAGGCCCTGGCAATCCAAATACTAAGCCCAAGACTAGTTTTCTCTGAAGAGCAGCCTATTGAGAGAAGGCTTTGTACCAGAGGACAGCTGCTAAAACTTCAGTCACAGTCCCACAATAAAGCCCAGAACTAGTAATTTCCCATGATCTTCATTAATCTTACTCTATCACAAAAACCTGTTCCCCACACATGCTTGCCCTTCATCACTGGAAACAAACTGCACCCAAAACCCAGCAAAGGACTTTTGTGGTTTTTTTCTGCGGCTAAGACATCCACAAGAGGTTTTGTTTAAAACAAAAAACAACTGGTATTATTAGAAGAGAGGTATAAAAAGAGCTCAGAGATGACTCTCATAGCCTACTCCTCAAACACACTTCTGAGCAGCACATCAAGGCTATTTCAAGTAGCCCCTCCCATTTTTTTCACTCCTGAGTATCTCAAAGTATGTCAGCTTAAGCAGCCAAAGAAAGAAATGGTTACTTAAGGGCAAGTGTAAATACCTTGGAAGGGGTGGGAGGAAGATAGCGTTGTGTTAACAGGTTGCTCACCATGCAGGGTATGGAGAAACAAGCATCCAGACAGCAGCTGCTGAGCCACAGATAATCCCCCTGGGTGTGCTGGAGCCTACCACCCTTCCTCTTCCCCCCCATGCTATGTTCAGCACCTACAGCAGGTGCACAAGCACCCCAGGGAGAAACTGCTTCCTTCCCTGTACCACCTGCCTTGAAAATGTTCATTAGCACATGCATACATTTGCACTCTTGGGATGGCAACACTCACCATTTTCCTCTATGGTATCCATTGAAAGAAATTAGCACTCCAATACTTACTTCATTAGCCAACAGAGCTAAGTATTCCACCAACTTGTGGAAAGAGCAAAAGCACCGAGGGTAACGTATTTGGTGTGGCTCTATGAACAGTTTGGAATATTTTGTTTCAGTATAGCATAAGGAAAGCAGCTGTCACCTTGACTATAGAGCCCTCAGTAATGTGATACTTCTTCAACTAGTCCTAACTTTGGCCTGCTCCCCCTCCATTCGAGTGAGCACAGTTACTGATCACTTAAACAGTCAAGTGGTGATTTGCACAAAAACAAGTTCTGAAGTGATGCTGTAGGTCAGAGGAGGAGCCCCAGCTTCATCAGCACTTTGCACCCACCATTCCCTCCCTTCCCCTGTCCAAGAGAAGAATACAAAGTCTTCCAAGAAAACCTGAAAAGTAGAGAGAAAAGCCAAGCTGCAAAGTTTGGCTCCATACACTCATTTTCCAAAAAGCAAAGGGGATGAGAGATGTGGTGCTCAAATCATCCATGTCTGCTTAAACACTTGGTTTGCGTGCTCTAATGCTGTCAGACATGGCTGGCAAGTCAAAGATGGAGCTAGTATTCCTGATACAGAGACTCTTTTCATCCCAGACCAGTCAATTCTAGTTTTTTTTTCCTTGAATTATGGTCTGGCCAAGATGTGCCAGCAGTTCAGCATCTCCTGCCCACCAACAGCTCTGCCAGTACTTTGGTCACTCCTGTCTCCTCCTCACTCCCTCTTTTTCACTGCCACAAGCTGAATGAGTAGGATTCCTGAGGGTGGACAAAGGATCAGAACAGGTCCAGTTTTTCATAGAATCATAGACTGGTTAGGGTTGGAAGGGACCTCTGGAGGTCATCTAGTCCAACCCCCCTGCACTGGGCAGGGACATCCCCAACTACATCAGCTTGCCCAGAGCCCTGGCAAGCCTCGCCTTGAATGCCTCCAGGGATGGGAACTCAACCACCTCCCTGGGCAACATGGTCCAGTGTTCCACCACCCTCNGCTCTTGGATCTTGTGCTTGCAACAAGAGATGAAGAGCAGTGCCAATGCTAACCTGGCTTGCCTGACAGCCCAAAAGCAGCAGGAGAAAGAAAAAAGAAAAAAAAAAATCAGTCTAATGAGGCTGGAACCACAAGAGATTACAGATAAAAGAAGCAAATAAAGAACAGATACAAAATAGGTAAGTGCACTATAGTAACCATGTACTGCAGAGCATTGCTCCAAAATCGCATTAGAGCAAGTCAAAAACCCACACTGAACAAAAAGTGACATTTCTAGTAGGAAACTGGTAGTTTTACACCACCACTGCAGTGATAATGGCATGAGAAAACATTCAAGTGACAGGTTAGACAGAATTTAAAAGCCCTCAGTTCAGGTTGCTTTGTTTGTTTTTATCCTCTGCCAAAAATAGCCTACACCTACCCAGACAATAACACAGAGCACTCCCCATGGCTGCAGTGTGCTCTAGCACACCAGCACTGAAAAAACTTCTTTCTACCCCCAGTTTCTTTGAAGACAAAAGCCCATTAAGACATGTCATTACACCTGCTGTGATTTATCCAAGCCAAAGTCAAGGCACTTATGCTATATGCTTCAACTGATAAATTTACATAGCTCCATGGACAATGTTTTATCATTTAAGAACTTATTTGCCTGGGGGGGGGTAGGGGGGAGGGCAAAATTTATTTATAAACTTCTTCACATTTTAGAGATGTTCACTGAAATAGGAGTTCAGCATAACATAGTCTTTACTCATACACACAGAGCCAGTGCTGCACTTCAGGCTTTGCAATTAGTCACAAAAAGACCCAGCAAATAAAAGAGAAAAGCCTTAAGGGAAGCTAATTGACAACTGCAAAGCACAGGAGAAGGGCCTGCCTCTGCTTAATTGAAGGTCATTTCTGTTAAGCTGCATGCTATATTTACCACCTGGCTTGCAATGGCTGCTTTAATTCAAATGCTCTGCAGTAAAATCTCTGCACGTGTAGAGGATGAAGACTGTATCCCTGAAACCTTCTGCAAGCCACGAGGGGAATGAGGGAGGCTCACACACTTCCGCAGCAAAAGGAGGTCAGCATGCCTTTGAAGGGCTCCAGCGAAGGCTGTGCCAGACTTCAGATCAAATACTTTTTAGTGCATTAGACCTAAAAGCATAAGCCATACTGCTGATAATTATGACTAGTACTGTGCACTGCTGCCTCCCTCTCCACCTGTGGATAATTATAAATAGACAACACTTTCCAGTCCCATATGCTGCTCAGCTAATAGTGCTTCCTAACCTCATCCTTTCTAACCATGGGTCACACATTTCAGATATGATAACCACATAACTCCACACAGATTAGGAAATTATGACCTGCCCCATACATACTCTTAACTAAATATTCCCTCAATATACATGTATGGCTAAATGACATTAGCATCAGTGTAATTAATGATGTGAAGCTGGAAAGTGCTAAGTTGGTGAGTCAAATGCAAATCTGTCTCTGCCCTCTGGTGCCTACTTACAGCCCTGAACCTGCAGCCAGGGAGCATCACTGCCACCAGCTGTCACCTCCTGCCCTGCTGGAGCATGGTCAGACCAGGGCTGATGATCATCTCCACCCCAGCTCCTGCTCTTAAGGGGCTTCAGGGCTATCCCCAAATAAAGCATACTCCAGGAGTCAAACTGGGTGGGCACAGGCCAAAGAACTGTCCCTAGAAATATGAAGCAGTTAATTATACACCTCTTTCCCACACAGCCCCATGGTTCACACCTCTAGGAATGGGCAAGAAAGACCACCAGCCCTCACATCCAGTCATGTTTGTGTAAAACTTCATTAATAAATCAATCTGTAAGTAAACTACAACAATGTCACAACCTCAGAACAGAATGCTTCATGGAGTAACAGGGAGTTATATAACCAAAACAGTAATTCTGTGGTCAAATCCACCTTTTGTGGAGCTTAACAGCATAACAAGACTGGTGGTAAGAAAACTGAGGCATTCAGAATATTAAGTCTTTAAACCTCGGACTTTTTTTTTAGCTCATAAAATTCATAGTCAAGTTCACTCTAGCAAGCTTGCCTCTTGGGAGGGTTAAGATACCCAGAAACATCCAGCTCCAGCTCCCTACCACTACTTGTTTTGCTGCCCATTAGGTGACACTGCTAACTGAACAGCTGCTACAGCTAGGTGTCAGAAATTGCTCTAAAGAGGCTTTCCAATTAAGTTAGCTGCATTAAATAAGAGAGTGAGATTAGCTCTTCCTGTGAATCTCTAGGAAGTCACAGAGAAATCCCCCATACAGAAATGCCATGTGAGCTACTCTACTACACAGGAACTGTGCCAGCTCTGACTGTATAACCACAGTCTTCATGACAAAGGACCCTACCTCCTTTTTTTTGAGACTGACAGCACCTGCCAGAAGTTATTTCCTCCTCAATCTTCCTCAGGTTCCTCAAGTCAAATACCTTTACACATTTAAACCAGTGCAGATAAGATCATGTGAAACAGCAGGAAGTATCAGGGTGCCCATCTATCCCAGGAACTTCTATCTGTGTATTATAGCAGCACAACATTTTTTCCCAAATAAGAGCTTTGGGTTGTGACAGAAAAAATGTCTAATTCTTCCAGTGTAGATAGACAAGGTCAGAAAAACAAAAACTAAAATGATTTGCACATGATGTCAGTAGTATTACTAGCGATTCACAAGCCCAGAAGACTTCTTTAACCCACAGACAAGAGTCTTTGGTTCTCAAAAAAAAGTTTTAGGAACCCTATTAAGTTCATCTGGATTTTGGTATATGACAATTAATGTAACCAGGCAGAAGACAAATTACACCAGAAGAGACCTACATCAAAATGCCAAGTCACCAGCTCTTGGATAAGGGGGAGAGATATGGTCACAGGAAGTAACATCACTGAAAGCACAAAATCCCAAACTAGCCAAGGGTAGAATAAGCTTTTCAGGTTGTGAATCATAGTAAGAACAGGAACAAAAGGAAAGAAAGGTCATTTCCCCTTTCTAATGCCCTACAGACAAGAAGTGGCATTTTCAGCACAGCAATACTATTAAGAGTACCATCTCAGTTTTAGACCCAATGCTCTTGTGCTATCAGGAGACCAGAATTTTCTCCCATCCAGTGACCTCCAGCATGTTCCATGGGCACATCTCTGCCTCCTCCCCCCATCAGAGAGACTATTTATTACTGAGCCTAAGCCTCACCAAAGGCAAAGAGATGCCTCCTTGCAGAACATAGTCCAGCTCTACAACAGCACATGGAGATTGGGCTAAACACCACCAGAGAGAAAAGCATTTCCAGCAGGCAGCATGTCTGGAGACAGCTAGGCATACTCAACTTTCACACCATCTCTCCTCCAGCATCTGCATGCTTTAAGGAGCCAAGTCTGTTTTTAACAGGTGGCAAAGGTGCCCACCTTCCTCACCCTCAAACCCTGCACAGTCAGGCCATCAAGCAGCAATGAGGTATCCAAATAGGTTGGAGACAGGACTCTTAAATGGTATTGGTATATTTTATAGTCAATTTTCAGAGCTGTCACTCCTGCACTGCCTTTAAGTCATCCCTCCCCTCGAAGCTCTATGCTGTTCCACAGGAAGAACCACAGCTCCTACCAGAAGAGCAGAAAACATCCCATAGTTTGCCACAGAGCTTCCTCACCCTCCTCCCACTCTCTGCCAAACTCTCTGGAAACTTCTGGAGACCTCCGCATTTTCACATAGCAGATAAGATACGTTCACCAAACCATCTTGGCCAAAAGAGATGAAAAAGACAATTCAATTGGCCCAAGCTGCAACATGGACAGATGATTTCAGCTAAGCTAGGATACTCTTTGGGCCACAACAGTTCTGGTGTGACCTCCGAGCCTGGCTAGGTCAGGTACAGACCTATGCTAACTATTATTCCCAGTTTTTCTATTGAGAATAATATTTTTCCAACCCATTCCTTCTTTCACAGCAATAAATATGCCTGTTCCCCTACCAGGACTTTGAAGGCTCTACTGGAGAACCAAACCAAAAGGACCTGTGGGAGCTACAGAGGATCAAATCATACCTAGGGATGAAAACTGTTTTGAAATTGTTGTATTAAATCACAAATGAGGAAATAAGAGCTAAAGCACCAGTGAAGACCACCTTCTGTTTAAGGCTTTTTTTCCCCTGTAATTTAAGAAAATCAAGAAAATTGAGAGCAATTTTGTTCTGAATATTTAACCAGGAGTCCTCCTCATATTTTATGGGTATTTCTTCTCCTAACACTTGAAAGACATACTGCCCTTCATAAAAAGTATATACACATAAGTACATAAAATAAAAAAACATGTAAAATAGAGATCTATGTAAAATAAAGATCTGTATAAAATATAGATACAAAATTGCAAAGACCTTCCAATCTACAGCTGCAACAGCTACAGGGAGGTCAGTGCTGAATGCTCTGTGGAAGATAGCCTCTATGAGCATTTAATTTCAAACGTACTCCAAGAAGTTTCATTTCATAATATTTTAGATGTTACATTCAAAAAAAAAACCAGCCGTCACAAACAGGAAATAATCAAAGAGCACGATTGAAAAAATTACAAGAAACTCCACCAAAGACAACAATTCAGAAGCTACACATGGCACTTTCAGTAACTTTTCCTAACTACCTCCAGGATTAGTCTCTTGTTCCACCACGAAGAAAGAGATTTGTAGGTTCCACACGCTACAGATGCTTAAGTCTCTGATGATCCTAAAGCATTAATCTCCTAACACTGCATGTATGATCCCACAGCAGTTCTTGGGAACGTTTCACCTTCTTACAATGAAACTTACACAAGTCACTTACTAGCATAACCGAATTGCACATAGTCAGATTGCCTGTTCATGGATGCTCCTTCTCGTTGCTGCACAAACACTTCCATTCCCTGTGCCTGCACTGCCACCAGTGGCAAGAACTGAGTGCCCCTGAGCTCCTGACTGGGAGGAGACACAGTCCCAGGGCCAGGACAGGACCTAGATGTTCTGTGACCCTCCTTCCACAAAAAACCTCAGAATCTTGCTTCTCAGCAACATTATTCTATGCTCATCCTTGCTGCAGGAATTACACACTATTATTATTTATAGGGCTAAGCCATACCTATTTTTATTTATGCAATGTCACAGATTTATATTCAGTGAAAACTATTTTCTCAGGTCCCAGTGATGGTGCATTTCCATTACTCTGAACTAGCTTCACCTTTCCACTTTGCTTCCCTTGCAGATTTTCATTTTAAATAATCAGAACATCATCAATGTCACACCTCCACGCCTGCAGATTTGAACAACACTTGAAAGGGATTCAAACGGAAAGACTCTGTGGAGGGTTTCACCTGGTAATCAGTTTAAGTGACATACTGATTCTGGCATCTCCACATCAAGAGCAAGTACAGATAAATAACCCAGCAAAGGAACAATCTGTCTCCTGGACATCTCTCCTCTCTGCAGCCTGTAAAATACACCATGTATTCAAACCCTTTATTTGCCTTCCCCCACAGACCCCAGTCCAAAAAGCAAACAAGACTCAGCTCTTAAAAGCCAAAAGAGACCAAGTGCATGGGGCTTGGCTGGTCACAGCTGTGCCCTCCAGCTGCTGTGTCCAGCCAGCTGTTCCTGCAGGTACTGCAGAGTCACCACAGCTGGAATTAATGCTGCTCAGCCCAAGCAAAGAGGAAAGCTTGCTTCTACTTGTATCACTAATGGAGGGATAGGAGCAGACATTCCAGAGAATGTCCTGGGGAAGCTAGGAGCAATGGAAGACCTAGTTAGGTTATTCATTCATGTGGCAGCAATGACATTACATTTTTCTCCTCTCTCAAAACATCCTTAGTCTTGAGGCTGCACTGGTCATGCACCCAACTGCTTCCCAAGAAATACTTCACCTCCTAGTCTGTATTACTTTAGCAGCACTGTTCCTACAGCTCTGAGAGACCACTACAGTCATACTTCTGAAACACACTTCAAAAAAACAAGGATAGGCCACTTCACACTGATCTGAAAGGCGACAAGTGACCTCCATTAGCATGGAAGCTCCTCTAGAGAAAATTATGCTTTATTATGGTTAATCAAGCAGGAACAAAACATGTCTGACAACACGAAATTTATATACAGACATTACCTTCTCACTGTTAATCACAATGTTGGTTCCTGAATATTTTGATTCGGTTCCTGCATATACCACAAGCTCTTTAACCTTGTGCCTTTGTCTCCTTACCATTAATAAAAGTACAAAGTATGTATTTATCTTCATGCTCACAATTCAAACACAGCCAAACAAGTTTTTTATTTGAACTTTCCCAATACAATTCACCTTTGGAACAAAACAATTTAGCTTAGAAGGGAGATTTCTGAAGAAGCTGTTTATATATAAACTAAGAACAGTGATTTCAGATGGAGTGTCCAGCTCAGGCTCTAGTTAGGCTATTGGTGTCACATAAGTTGTGCTTATCTACAGACAGGGACAAGTTCTGCAGATTCATCACCGCCCTATTAGTCATTATTTCACTTTAAATGAACCTCCTACTTGAGATGTCAACAAAAATCATTTGTTCAGTGCAAAAGTACTTGTTGCAAACAGTTGTTAAGTGCTATGTTTTCTCCTACTGCAATCAGTTTTCCAATTCTTTTGAGGATTACACGTATTTTGTATTTCTGCCTAAATATCTAGTATGCCTTTGAAAGCATCCCTCAGGGCTCAGCTAATCAAGAAAACAACATACATACAGAAAACTGTCATTATTACAGGGTCAAACACTAATGCAGTCTTTACTCAAGAGACTGTAAATTATACTTCAATGCGAGCAAGAGAAATCTTGTACCCACATCACTGAACAGTGCCATGTAACCTATGAATAAATTACTAGTCCAGAAAAGATTATAGATAGCAGTTTATTATCTTCTTGCAAGCATGAAGCAAAGATAACCAAACAACAAGCTGTTCACAGAACAGCCTACAGTAACTGTCTCTCACTACAGCAGGGAAAGCAAAGCAACTTGAACATGGACCAAATCACTTGCTCATGACTTGTGCATCCTCTCTCAAATGCAGCAGCACAGAGGGCATCTTTATGACTTACAGTCAAGTGGGGTCTTACATGGGGCCTCAAATAAGCTTGCTAGCCTCAAACACAACATTTCTGCTAAAAATCATTGTCGGTCAAATATATTCAGAAAACAAAAGAGCACTTTTCCATCACTAGACAAGAACCCTTTGTTCAGCTGCTGAGCCTTACTGAAGCCTGTAATTCTTTGCCATAAGGAAAATGTTTAAACTGGTCAATGGCAAAAGTCAATTTGGTGAGATAATGTAATTAAAAAATGCCATCCATATGCCTCAGCTTGATGTTTTATGAAGACAATTGGCCATGAAGAGCAGGGCTCTGCAAATGACTGGCTGCTCCGCAGGGAGCTCAGCTGATGGAGGGAGGAACAAGCTCTTTTCCAAGCTCAGGACTCCCTGCCAAAATGCCACATTTGCCATCAAGGATGGTAGGTAGCTTTCCACCACCCACCCTGGAGGCATGAGATCACGGCTCTGTGTTTGACATAGGGTTTTGCATAACTTGCACCTCTGCTAGTCAAGAAGTTAGGCCTTGATCCGGTCATCCTGAGATTACATTTAAGATCAGGGCCACAGAGACTTAAAGCCATCAAATGCTCAAACAAACCCAAGGCTTACAGCTCATTCTCCAAAGTTCACCATCTTTATCCCATTAGTTGCAGCAATTGTCTCAAACCTACCACAGAGGTATCATCTGCCCAAGAACCACAATCCCAGTATCTGACTTTGAACCCCAAGGTATTTGTCCCGACTTGCTCCTGAAGACAAGGCTCTCATCTGCTTCCTTGATAAGGATCTAGAAAAAAATGCAGAGAAAACATCTCTGCACTTCAGGTCTGAATATTAAGTCTGTTCCACTGCAGACCTCAGGGCTAAGATATTAAAAAAGAGAAACTGCTTCAGTGTTTGATCTCAGGTCAAGAATCATCTGTTCTTTAATTCTTAAAAGATAAGCTAACCTGGGAGAGAAACCTATTCCCAGAAAGTGGTTCCTGAGAACAGCCAGCTAAGGGGCAGCTTCATTGCAGCACCAGAATTGTAATACTCAAGACTTAAGGCAACTTTGAGTTTTGCTGCCAATTTCCAGTGTATGGCAGTGTAAGCAGCTTTCAGATGGGAGCACCCAGATGTTCAGCCAGAGCGAGGGAAGCAGCCATGGCAGATGCTGCTGGCTGATCCTAGGCCCTGCCAAGCCACAGACGGCAATGGGCAAGTATTTATTAATTCTACAGTGAGAAGAAAAATCTCAGGTGAGATGGGGAATGGTGGAAATAAACCATGACTGAAAAAGCTTCCTACCTTTGTTTGGCACTTAGTTGGCAATGCAGATTTTACACACTCAGGAGAGAAACACACAGCATATAAATCTGAAACACCATCTATCTCTTCAGCCCTTCTTCTCTAATTACTATCTCCAAAGTTCAGCTGCCTTTTTCGAAAAACAACATTCCTTCTCTCCAGCACACTATTAATTTTCCAAATTCCAAAAGCAAACTAATCAAACGCAGCAAAATTACAGCATCATGCTTCTAAAATACTAAAGACTTCTGAAAAAATATTACTTTTGGATCATCTTTCAATAACTACATTTAAGCCAACAAATCAGTACTCAGACATTACAGAAGAAACAGAAAGACCACCCAGTTGATGTTGATGCCCCAGTGCTCTATTTCACTGCAGCCTAAAGCCGTACCCCACACACATGCACTGCTGACATGAAGCAAAGTCTCCAGACTCCAGAAACCTCCCAAGGAGAGCTGTGATGAACCTTCAGTTAGGAGAGCAGCACTGGAACGCTGTGGTACACAGGACAACCTGCGAGCCAGCAATGTTCCCCAACATGTGCTTGGGCTTGCAGAGAGGATCAGACCATTGAAAACCATTCACTCCACCCCTAAGACAGAGATGTTTATCAGCTTCTTCCTAAAGGGAGCAGACAAGCACAGCTGGATACCTCGTGCTGCTCTCTAGTGCAATTACAATCAGCAAGAGCTAACTCTCCCTATCATCAGGACCAGACCCAAGTTTTTAAAAAGCACATCAGGCCTCTCACTTACAGAGTCTGCCTTTTCTTTCCAGTGGATGCATGTTGCTCTCTTTTTCCCCCTCCTAAAAGCAAATCAGGAACCTTTAAAGGGTAGCTAAAAAGCACATTTTTTGCCAATCAGCCAAGCCTGAGTGAATCCCTCACACCTGCTGGGGTTGCTGGACCCCACTCTAATCTCATGTCTCACCACATGCCGCACTGATAGCGGCATAGCACCTCACAAGCCCTGGCTGCCATCCACCAGCTTTGATGTGGGCACCACATGCAGGTTGGCATGAACAGGTTGGGCTCCCCCTCATCCCCTGCATCCTGACCATGTCCCTAAACTGCTGCCCTAGGGGAGCTGGCAAAGCATCTGCAGCATGACAGCCCACATCAGGGTACAAGAAGTGTGCACCCAGCTCAGACAAAGTTACTCCTGGGTTCAGTGAGAGGTCTCATTTCCAGTGCATTTTTGACATGGCTCTGACATCTACTTGGCCCACACCAAGAAAGAAGTTTGCTGGTTACATAAAGCAAACACGGGGAACCTTTAACTTTAGGAAAAAAAACCAATCTGTCTTGCCCTCCCATGCTCAAAAAAACTCCTGAACAACTTACTTCATCAAGAATGAGAGATTTTTTTTTACCTTACACTTTTGCCTAAATAATAATAATAAACAGCAGAATAAAATAAAACAAAGGGGAAGACATTTAAGGCTAAAGCCACTGGAGTGTTCTGGAGAGCTAACAGATCTTTTTTTAAGCATCCATATAAAATTCCTCTTACAACTAGGACAGCCTTCTGCAGAAACAACAGACTTGGCATCTTTCTTTTCCCAGAGACCAGTCTACAAAATCCTATCTTAAGCAACCATGTAGCTACTGCCAGATACAATTAAAGAAAAAAAGGGGGGAGGAATTATCCAGCCTCCCTTTACTTTTCCAGCCTTTCCACAACTTTCTGGCATCAGTGACAGCATTCCACTGGGGCCAGGCAGGCTCTCCCCTGCCCCCAAAACTGCACTGCCCCAGTACACCCTGAAAACTTGCCTCATGCTGCCGCAGTGTGTTCATCCTAAGGCAAAAAACCCATAAAACTTAATACTTTACTAATTACTGTGGCAGTCTAACAGTTACTCTACCATCAGAGAACTCCGTAAGAACAGCATTTCTATAAAATTAAAGTCTATTGTAGCTCATTAGCCAAGGGTGTTTCTGCAGTGCAGTTATACTTAACGGAAACAGCAGCCGGTGTTCTACACAACCCTTTTTTAATTAGTCCTTAAGAAAAGTGTTTTGCAATTGTATCCTTAGAAATCCCTAACGATGAGCCAGATTTCAGGAAGGCTGTGACTGGGCTAATTTATACAATAGCTAGACAACTTCAAAAGTTAACCCAAGCTAGTGACATTATTTAGTTCAGTGGAGCGGCTCATTTTAATTGGATTAAATTGTCATGTTTTTTTAATTTCATACTGAAACCTACCTCAATTTATTTTTTCCTGATATGTGCCCAAACACTGCAACAGTGTCATGTGCATAACCCTTCCCTCCAGGCAATCTCAGACCCACCGATAGGAAAGACTAAAACCCTCCGGCTGGCCTTCACGGGCTCCACGCCACAAAAGCTGGGAGCGCTTTGCCGGAGAGTGGCCTTTCCAGAGGTACAAATCCCAGCAACCGAGTTAATTGCATTAAGCAGAGGTTCCCAGTTAGCAAATACACTTGTGTACACTCGCAAAAAAGTGTAAACAGCGTCATTATCCCGAGCACCTCGCAGGCAAGTCCGTAGGGGAAGGGATGGCGGAGAAAGCAGCAGGCTCGAGCTCCACAGAGCCGGCATCGGGAAGCGGCTGGGAGTACACTCCGCGGGGGAACAGGCGGCTGGCCGGTAGCCGCGAGCCTTACGCACCCACGCACGGACAAGCGCAGCAGCGCGGCGTAGCCGAAGGTTTTTGGGGGTCCTGAGCCGTGCAGCCACAAGTAGTCTCTGCTGTTATTGCTCCGTTTAGCAAACCGGCCAGGGATGGTCGATTTTGCAAGGCGACGCTCCCGCCTCACCGCCTGCGGAGCCAGGAGCCGGCGGCGTTTTCTTCGGGAGATGGTGCGGCCCAGCGCTGGGCCGGGACGGGCAAAAGCCCTGCGGGATCCTGGACCCAACCCTGCGCCGCCGCTGCCTCTCGAGCGCCCCACGGCCGCCGGGAAGCGCCCCCTGCTCCGGGGCGGCGGGGTGCTCCGGGGCCGGCAGGCGACTGGGTCGTCGCGGCAAACTTCGGATGAGGCTCGCTGGAGGGCAGCAGGGTACTCCGCTCCGCTTCGTGGGTTTTTTTTATTTCTTTGAGGAGGGAGTCCCTGGGTTTTTTGTTGTTGGGGGGTTTTCTCAGGAGATGTATCCTCTATTTGCAGAGCGTTCAGCCATCAACAGATGCCCCCGCGAACCAGTCCGCTATCCCTGGGTCGGCGATGCCGCGGGGCAGGGCCGAGGCTGCCGCCCCCATCCCGTCCCGTCCTGCTGCGCCCCGCGGAGCTACCGCCTCCCCCCCACCCCATCTCTCCGCTCGTCCCGGTACTCACCGGCTGCCCGGAGGCGCAGGCCACGAAGCTGACGGTGAGCGCTAGCCACACGCCCCGCATTATTCCCACGGAGCCGGCGCGGCGGCAGCAGCCGCCTGGGGCCGGGCACAAAGAAGAAATTGGGGGCGGCAGCGCCCGGGGGAGGGGGGAGCGCAGGGCAAGGCGCACGGCGGTGGGCGCCCTCCGACCCGCCGCGCTCCTTCGGCTCCTCTCCGCACTCCGCTCCGCCGCTGCCCGGCGGGCAGGGTACTGCGCGGCGCTGAGGCGCCCCGGGCTGCAGTCTGCGCGCTGCCGGCTCCACCGCCCTCCCTCCCGCCCGCCCTCCGCCCCGAGTGCGCGGCGGCGGCGTGGCTCCCAGTTAAACCCCGCAGAAATTCCTGCAGGATTACAACACAGATTGGCAGCTCCCCCAGCCAGTGGAAGGAGGCGACGCGCAGCCGCCGGCTCTCTCCCCTCGCAAATTCAAGCAACTTCTCCCCCCCTCTCCCTTCTCCTATTCCTCCTCCTTCGCCCCGGTCTCCCCTCTCTCATCCTCCCCCCCCCAGTGGAAAACACGAACAGCGCCGCGGGCCGACCGAGCGAGGGATGGGCCGGGATAAAAGCGGGGACGTGGGAAGGCTCCCTCTTTTTAGGGGAAATCTGTCGGCTCCCGCCTGGTTTCGCGCTGCTGTTCCGCGACACCCTCCCGAGTTAGCCTTGGTAGCAGCGTCCAGAGGAAGGAAAAAAAAAAAAGACGGAGCGGTTAAAAATCACGGGGAGGGGGGATATGCCAAAATGCCAGCCTGTTTTGGATCCCCATATGATCTTCTTGCCCGAAGATTCAGGGGTTTTGGACTTCTCTACCTCAACAAGAAGACTAGAAACTTTTAGGGGTGATGGGCTGGCTAGTAAGAGACGTCTGTGATTTGCACCTAGTTACATGGATTCAGGAGCCCTGTCTTCAAAATAAATATTGGAGGAATTGGCAGCTCCAAGAATGCCAAGTGCTCCAGAAGCCAAAACAAGAAGTCTTGCTATGACTAGTCCATGGTATTTCTCAGCTGGGAAAATGATGGTGTTGCAGAGCTAAGGAGCCTCAGCCTGATCCACTTGCCTATGCCAGGATGTTTCCACCACTGTACGTGTCCACGTATTACATCAGTCATTGGACATGGGAAAGGAGCAATAACCAGGAAAGCAAAATGTATCAGTTTTGCCTGCAAACTACCACTTGTGATTTAATTCAAAAGGCTGCAAGCAGCATTTTATAGCCCGAGTCAAATGGTTACAAGGACCATAAAAGTCTCTTTTTCTTTTAGCAAAATCCATCTCTCTTAGAGAACTCTGGCCCCAGTGGGGGAAAGAAGAGCTCAGGGAGAATCCCCAGGCAGATGTTTTTCCATGCCCTTTGCCTTGCTTGCCCTGTGCTCTGTGGAGCACTTTGGCTGATGGGTGTTGTTAAGATCCCAATTGCCTTCAGTTCCCACTCTGGTTGCCTTCCTATCAAAACAGAAATGCCATGTAAGAATATCAAGTTAATTTGGCACAAGTAGTCTCTTGCCCCACTCATCACTTTCCCAGGCAAACATGCATCCCTGGAGATCCCTGTTCAGTGCTGGGTGCAACAGCTGTCTCTGTGCTCGGAAGTGGCAGGACCCTTGTCCCTAGAGGGGTAGGTGGCCATGCCTGGAGTGCTCTTGCTGTGCATGACCCAGTCCCAGGAACGTGATACCTCTCAACAGCTACCACGCTTGCTATTTCTAGATCCACCTTCTGGACATGCTGTCTCATTCATTTTTAGTCTGCGTTCCCCACTGAAATCTTATCAGATTTTCGACAGTCTGTTCCTCGTGGGTGTCACACACAGACTGTTTAATATATTCCTTATGTTAAACATATTGTTTAATCTAATCCTTCTCCTTCAAAGGAGGTTGCAAATACTTGGGACTCAATTCTGTATATCCGCTTCCTTGGTAGGCAGCAGGGTTGCAATCCAGCTACACAACAATTTCAGTGCTGTTTGATGTGGGTGAGTGAAGTGCAGTGAAACAAAGGGAGGAAAACTCTGGTTGGGCCAAATCTGTAGGATCTCACATCGGCATGGGATCTTACAGGCATCCCCATCTGCAGACATGGGAGAGATGAAGATGTTGCAAGTTTCCTCAAGTCAAAGGGGAAAAAAGAACTGACAGGATCCCTAGCAGCAGGAAAACAGAATGCCACATGAGACACAAATAACATAAAAGTGCAAATGTGAAGACAGAGAAGCTGTGTATAGGAAACATCCCAAGGGTTGTCAGACACCAAGGGGCACACAATTTACTGCAGTAAAGTGGGGTTTTAGCATTCAGACCTTTCAGGCACATCTTTGAAAAATAAAACAAGCTCACCTGTTTTTTTCATATTACAATCCATGATTGTCAGGGATTTATGTACTAAGTAGACTCTATCAAAGACCAAACTATCATCTGCAGCCAGCGAAGGGAAGGCCTTCCTCAGGCAGAGACAACAGCAGCTAATGGGCTCCTCATGGACCACGAGTGTCCATGTGGGCAGTGCCCATGAAGGACTCAAGGCTAAGACCTGAAAAAACTCCAAATGCCTACACACATCCTTAAACCTGGGGGGGGGGGCAATCTCTGATGCCAAGCATGAAGCTAAGCACAAGCACTAATGATAGAAGAAGAACCAAAGACCAGAAGCCAGATGGATGGATGGGAAAGACAGAAATGAGAACAAGGAGGAAAGAAAAGAAAAGAAATAATCCTAATAGGTCACAAAATATTGTCTTGAGACAACTTGCTGCCTCTTAACCCTCCATGTACTGCATTAGGAGCATTTCCATGCGTGGTCCCATGGAGAACAGCTGTGCTACCTTGTCACAACCAAGTACTCCAGCACCTGCTTCTGTCTGGATTTTATAGGAAGAGAGGCAACTGGGAAGCCCAGCACGAAGCTTAAACCAAGTGTTTTTAACCCAAAGGAATTCTGTAATAAGAATGGAAATGAGAAGGTAATCGGAGCCAGGCGATGAGACAGAGCTGCCAAGAGAAAGCTGCAGGCCTGAGCTTTTCTGATGCAGACTGCCAGGCAGCAATTCCTATGCTGCCTTTGTGCCACTCCGAGTGCCTCCCAGCCATCCAATGTGCACCAGCCACCTGACCACAACCCTGATGCTGCTTCAAACCAGGCTGGGCTGGGATTAAGGGACAAATCTTACCAAAGGCCATTTTTTGATAGAATGTACTGTATGCCGGAAGGATGCAAGAGGACCTCTCTTGCAGTATGTGCAATATGGTCATCAACTACTAAAAAGCCCTAATGATAACCCAAATGTCCATCAAATTTAAAAAATCAGCTCTGGGTCCCTCCTAAGGGAAATAAATCTTCTGGGTTTGTAGCCTGTGTTCCCTGTTTTGGCTCATTCACACTGTGCAGTCAAAGCACCAAGTGACTTCACACAAACACAATCATTTCTCAAGACAGTTGTACTGCAGAGCAGAGACAGGGCTTTGCAGGATTCTTTTAGTAGACTGTGTCATGGAGTTACTGGAATTTTAGGGAAGAGTCATGGTTAGAGATGGGAGCTGTGAAAAAAGCAAGTTTGTAAATACTGGGAGAAATATTCCCAGCCTATGGCTGCCAAGGCACTGTTAAGGATAAGTATGCGGAAGTTACTGGAATTTTAGGGAAGAGTCATGGTTAGAGATGGGAGCTGTGAAAAAAGCAAGTTTGTAAATACTGGGAGAAATATTCCCAGCCTATGGCTGCCAAGGCACTGTTAAGGATAAGTATGCTTGAGAAGTGTCTGAGTGCTTCCCCAGCATTAATTTCTGTGTTGCCAAGTCCTCTTGGTGACTTGCACAACCAGCAGGGCTAAGAAACGTATCTACATGAGGAGGAAAGCTCCTAATCATTCCACTTCTCCATTAAGATTTGGCCAATAATACAAGATCTGATTGAGAACACTTGGCCCAAAGCACAACAAGACAGCAAAACCCTGAGCCTTGCACTGCAGTCAAGTGGGTGATGAGGTGGTGCTGGCTGGAGCTGATGTTTGTTGTATAAATGGTCAGTGGCTGTATTTGTGCCCAGGATTGGGTACCTTGGCATCACATTCAGAGGTCATAAAAGGAAGGAAGCAGCTGACGTTAAATCTGTTTGAACCCACGTTGGCAATGATCTAGAATGAATTTGTATTCATACAAACTCCAGCATTATAACACACCTCATAAACCATATACAGTCCCACTGTATGGCCCCAGTGGTGCCACAGCACCTACTGATATAAATATGTTGGTAGGAGAGTTCAGAGGGAGATTTATTACTAGGATGCATTAAGAGGAGCGTGGCCAGCAGATCCAGAGAGGTTCTTCTCCCCTCTCCTCTGCCCTGGGGANAATTCCCAAATTTTATACTTCTAATTTCAGAATAAAAGAAGTACCCATCTCCTCCATAAAAATGCCTCAAAATGTATTTGCAAGTCATATTCATTTCTGTATTATAATCTGAACTCAGGGACATGGTAGGATGCTCATGGGACCACACAAGAGTGGCAACAGAATTTGGTAACATGTCACTGAATGGTTCTTTTCTGCATCAGTTCTTAAGGGTCTGATTATATGAACATGCCTTCTCCTTCAACAGGCTTTTGTTTCAAGGATACCTCTTCCATGCATCCCCAAAATACCCTGGGAAATCTTTGTTTCTCTTTGACTCAAAGGCCTCTTTTGCTATGCAGCTTTTGAATCACAGGCTTACGCAGGCTATTTATTTTTAATTCCATCTATCTGTTTATTTTGGTTAGCTATGAACTACAAAACATGTCTGCACAGAACTGGGTGCTTCCTGATAGCAGAAGCAAGAGCATGGCAGGAGCTAAGGGCATAGTTAACCAACCAGTGCTTATTGTGTCTGCTGTGGCACTGCTGGGGCCATACAATTGGGCTGTATCTCGTTTATAAGGTGGTTTGAAATGCTGGGCTTTGTGTGAACACCACAGAAAGGCTGAGCTTGGCCTGACACTTAGCTGGGTAACAACTGGCAACAGGAAACTTGCAGCAAACAAAACTGTTTTGTTCATTTTCCGTGGAAAAGAATAGTGGTAGGGAGGCCCTAATAGAGAAGAAAATAAAAGGCTGGCATTACAGACAGAACACAACTGGCAGCTGCCTACGAGATGGTTGACTGAAGTGGTCCAGGAGCAGCCTGGAAATGGAGCTGGCTTGTGTTTGACATTGGGCAACAAAAGCAGTGAGTACCAATGCAAAGAGACACGAGAGATAAAGCTAGGCTGGGGGCTTTGCTCCCGGGACAGCTGCAGAGGGGCATGCAGATGGGGTGGGCAGAGGGGGATCTGGAGGAAGCTCCTGCTAGCCAGCGATGGCATTAGTGGGCTTGCCAGAAGACTTACAGTCAGGCCATGGTGACACCTGCCCAAAGGGGGATACCTGAAGCAGTATCTCCTCCAGGTTCAAGATGGCCTTTATACCTGGCATTAAAGCCTGACTTTGGCACTGCTCCTACAGCAGGTCTCACTCCCTGATATTAGCAAATCACTGAAGCTTAGAAATGTAAAATCCATGCACTGAGTGCCTTGGTGATGTGAGGGTCTCTTTTCCAGGGGACATGCCAACCAAGCACTGTGAGCAAAGCAAATAGCACAATACTGACCACAAAAAAGTTATCAAACTTCACCAAAGAAACATTATATTCCCAGCTTTGGCCCTGGATATTAACTGCCATAAGAAATTCAGTGTCACTTAGTTTTCCATTCTTCCACTCTAGCCAAGGTTATTACACTTTTCCTTTTTTGGCTTGTTTGGGTTTTTTTTAAGTTTTTGTTTAGGACAAAATGTACCTTTAAAATACAAAAGACAATTCTTTATCTCTGAAAGTTTCATTTAGAGCCACGGTTCAATATTTGCCTGAGACATTTGCATACCTGGAAGTGTCTCATACGTGATGATCCCTGCAAATGAAATGCATTGTTGATTTGGTTTATTATCCCCCAAGATGATATCGTGGTTAAGGTTTGCATGCTGTACATCAGAGGAAAAATAGGGAAGGGTTGAATTGAAATAGATTTTAATTCTGCCAGGTATACTGCTGAAGTTAATGAAAGTCAGTTAGACATACATTTGGCTGCTGTTGCTAACTGAATAATACAAGTAATAACAGAGGCATCTATTCAACTCCTGATGAACATGAGTAATTTCCATTATCTTAAAATGTGTAGGAGTTATGAATTATAGGTGCAGAGATTGCCCAACACTTTCTCATTATTATATCTTGTTGTCAGTTGCTTATACATTTGCCAGAGTTTAATGCATCAATCTGAAATTTCCTATGCTGGGTACCAGCCTCTGGCTGATTTTGCTTTGTTTTATTTTTGTTTTGCAAGTTTTATCAAGAATGGTGCATCTGTATCCAAGAGCAAGGTTAGAAGAAACTATGTTATTTTGTCTATAGTAAGCCAATTTCCTGCAAACACGTCTCTGAGAAGATGTTTTACCTCCATGCATGGAAGCAGAGAGCAAAAATTTGGCAGAAGGAGTCAACCAAACACCAGAAATTTGCTTTTCAACACATTTGGGAAATTATTCAGCAGAGACTTGCTCAGTTCTGACATCTCCATCTAGGCCATGCATGTTGCAGCTCAGAGCACAGAAGACTCTCTGTGGTTGGTCTCCAAACCAAAGGGCTGGCTGCACGTTTCCTCTCAGCACTTGGGAGCCAAGGTCTGCTCTGTGTGTCTGCACAGCAAGGGGAAAGGAAGGCAATTTGATTTACTCACAGAGGAATGAGAGGTGCAGTTGGTTGTAAGAGTTGAAAAATGAGGGGGAAGAGGAAGACTATGGAGAGGGAGCAGCACAGTCCTTCTGGACAAGAGAATGGTGGAGGAATCTGTTGGCACAGAGGGCTGAGCATCCACAGGAGATGATACCTGCAGAGGCAGTGAGGGAGGAAAGCAGGGTCATGTAGAGTCTGGGGTGGCCAGGAAAAGGAGGAGAGGGAGATAGTCCTGCCAAAGACAAGATGATAACTGCCCATCACTGGGCAACCGTTTTCCTCCAGACCTCCAAGTTACCACCACGGGATGCAAGGCTCCACATTCCTCTGCTGTCAGCAAATAGTGATGGGAAGGTGTCTGTCTGTCCCAACATTCTGCCTCGGCTGATCAGCATAAAAAATAGGCTAGTGCAGTGAGAGATAATGTTGTCAGTAAGATCCATGCAGCATTTTGTTACAGAAGTTGAAAGCTATGGAGACAAAGACAATGGCAACTGTAATTAATGATGGTATCATAAGCTATTAGCTGCAAGGACAACCTTAATTCTGATGGTTCTCAACTCTGAGCGCTTTGCTTTGTAGCTTAAACATTTTTATAGCAGAAAATAATACTAAAAAATAATGTTACTCTTAAAATATATTGTACAACATGTCACACTTGGATTAATTGATTTCTATTGCCTGGCCCTGGAAATCTATACCTGTATGAGTAATGTTTGCACACATTAAAAAAAAACCACTGAAATTAATTGACACCACTTGTCACCTCCTAACTTATGGGAGTAAACAGATACTGCAGGACTTGCCCAAATAATCTACTGAGCATGCTAATGTTAGTCCAGATTTGTGTGTAACTGATGAAAGTATTCTAAAACTGTATCTGCTACTTCTTCCTTGCTCACACTTCATTTTTCAGATATAAATATATTTTAAATAAACATATATTGCAACAGCAAGTGAGCACCTTCTATGTCAAGCCTTATCACAGCTATTTGGGTTTTTCACTTTTCTGTTTCTCTCTCTGTTAGTGGTGTTTTTACCTTCTCAGGATGGGACTGGATCTAGAGCTAAAAGAATAAAACAAAGATGTGTGCAGATCATACATGTTTCAGCATATTTATTCCAATCTCAGGATATACATCCTGTGAATATCAAAACTAATTAGTCTGCAGTACAAGGAGAGTCTATCATCTGACTGTTTCCAAGAGAAAATGCAGCTGGAGCTTTCATGCCAGAGAAGAAGCTCCATTTTTAGGTGACAAGCTTTTCTTTTTGAGTGTAATTGCCAACTCATCAGGTATGCAGAAAAGGCTGCTTTTTAGGGGTAAAATTAAATAATGACCAGTGTACCTGAGTGCCTGTAGAGCAGTCCCCAGGGGAAGTTTGACCCCTAGATAAGGAGAAAAGCCACCACCTACTGCCATGAGACAATGCAGTGTGGGGCTTCCCCTGGCTGGAGCATCCCTCATTTGGAGCTTCTGGAATCAAAAGGTAGTACACACATTCTTGAGAGTGACTAGCTTCCTAATGATAGTAAAATTGGATTTATGCAGGGCGGCAAGCAAAGGACATATTCTGAATGAGAGAAAGTGAGTTCAAAGCATGTGATTAAACAGTGGTAGGCTTCAGGTCTTAATTCTCCTCTCGCACTATGTGAAGCAGGAGTAACTCATTTGTAGTCAGTGAAGCTACAGAGATGTAAAATGGCATTGGAGGTGAATCAGGCCATTGTTCTCTGCAAAACTAACTGATAAGACATTAATTACCAAAGAGAAAATGCCATCAAAAGGATTTTAAATGCTTTGCAGAACTCAGGAGACAAACTCATTAAATGCTATGTCATACAGGGAATTAGTTCCCAATTTGTGAATGCAGAGAAGGCTGATGCTGCACTACAGAGACAGGGAGGATCATTTTAAAAGCCTTCTTCAGAAGGCCTACTTTCTTTTGGAGGGGAAGCCAACCCCACACATTACATGCAGAGATGTGAAACTATTCCAGATAAAATAAATCACCCTGAACCTTGGTCCATCTCACACACTGAATTTCAGCCAACTGCAGTTGTTTAAGGTTTGTAAAAGTTCATTGGACTCTGTTTCCTGCCCAGCCTGTCTCCCCTTCCTCCCCTCCACTCCCAGCTCTTGTCTTAGGTCAAGTCAGGCCTGGAAGCAGAAAAGCTAAACAGCAGTCTGACAGCATCATGTGAGGTCTTTCTGATGGAACACTCAGAGTGCTAGAAGTCTCACTGGGGAAAATCCTAGCTCCAGAGATATGACAGAATCTATAGGAAAATTCTCATTTGACTGTCCAAGGGCAAGATTGTATCCTCATCCTCAGGATAATCCCCAGATAGTTTTGCAGACCCTGGTTTCTGAGATAGGGTTACCAAGTATTTGAAGTGTATGATGTCTTATTAATAAATAAATCAACCACAGAGGAGATGAAGCTTATGCAATAAAGAACAGAAGATGATTTAGCAGTGAGAAGTGAAAACATGATCATATCACAGGGGACAGTTCTGTATGCCCCAGCCACTGCATGTGCCACATCCTGCTGTGGAACTCTGGATGCTGAGGCTCCTAGTCCAGCATCACGGACATACTGAAGGCACCTTTTTGTACTAGACTTTGGGAGTGTTGAATAACTACCCCATCTATGTTTTGCTTTGGGCATAGGCAAAAGCCCTGAGCAAGACACCAGGAGTCAGGCTTCTTGGGGCTAAGGTCTTCATCCAAATGTGTGATGGGACAAGAGAAGCAGGACAAGAAGATGCACATGTCACATGAGCCAAGGACAAGGTGGGGAGTCCAGGACAATATATCCCTAACACATGACCTGTGTGCAACAGTGTCCTGTGATCTGATGGGGTGACTGCATTCCCATCACAGGATCTGGGTGAAGGAGAGAGTCCTTTTGAATGTTCCCTACATCCCAGCTCTTTCTTGTCACTGTTGTTCAAACCCAGCCACTCGAGGCAGGAGAAGGTTCAGATTATGTCATTGGCGTCATTGTGCACTGATCACACTTTGAGACTGGTGGCAGGAGCTCAAAAGGATTATTCACAGTCCCTTGAGCTGCCAAAGAGGCCGTCCACTGCAGGAGAGGTTCCCTGCCTTGCAGGAGGACACATCTGCCAGGACAGCAATGTCATCAGCTGCAGGACTTGCCTTGTCATCCCCATCCAGCCCTGGACACCAGAAGTTCAGTTTCCTGGGTGACAAGAAGAATAACAGGTACCTAGCCGTGGTCAAAGTGGTTGTGGTAACACAGTCTCGCTCCTCAAAACAGGGACAACTTGTGCAGTGGCCAGAGACTGCCATAGTCATGCCTCTCAGTGGACAGTGCTA
>VWZO01041628.1:302229-320988 GCA_013396975.1 Bucco capensis
AGGTTCTGCCTCCTGAGGAGTCCTTGTGCTGTGCCTTTTGCAGCTGCTCTTGTCTGTCCTGCATTGGCCTTTGCAGCCAGCAGCGCTTGGAAAAAGCGCTTGGAAAGAGTGTGGATGGAGCCCTCCCTGGAGCTGCGTTCGTGAAGCCTGGCCATGACAATATTTACCACATGGTCAATAATAACAATGAGTGAGGCATGCTGTTCTCTAATGTTCTATACTGCTCCCAGAGCTTTGAAGTAACATCATTTTAAAGCAATACCTGCTAGTGTCATGGATGGAGGCTTTGCTGTGCAGGCTTGTACCACAGCTAGCGGATGCCAATGGAAACAGCTCCATATTCCAGCTAATGAACTTTGGAACTGCCAAGGCATGGCTGGAACCTTTGGTCAGAGCAAAGACTAATTCTGCCCTGGCAGTAGGTACTGGACAGTGTCAGTCACTTCGTCTCAATTTTTGTCTCCATCTTCTTAATGCAGGGTAGTCCATTAAACATCAGATGGCAAATCAATGATTTGTAGATGCTGTGTGCTGCAGAGAGACTTCTGCTCATTTCCTGTGTGAAACTGTTTATTTATTTCCTACCAACCCTCTAGACTGGAAATTCAGGGGTTTAAATTGAACATAATTCTTCCAACACAGCAGGATAGCCATCATATTCAACACAAAACCATCTGTAGTAATAAAAATAGAACATAAACCCCAGACCTCACAAACAAAAAATCCTCTTCTTTTCATTTTTTAAACCTCCTTCTTCACAATAGTGATAGTCTTTGCTTCCCTTTTGCTTGCTGGTACTGAGAGCCCAAATGGGTCTGCCACACTGGTATAGTTTTCTCCTTAGAATACATAAAATATTTCACTACCAGAGAGATGTTGTTACCAACCTGCCAAAGAAGGAGTTTTCCATGGTATGATGGCTGCTGCTTTCTTCTGTCAACCTGAATTTGTAACCTCTCTCTTTATGGGGGGACTGGGCACCAAAGGACAGGGATTATTTTGATGTGCTGCAAAATAAGAAGTTTAAAGGATATTTGGTTTTGTCTATTTGTTTCCTTGATGACTTCTCAGCTCCCAGGCCATAGGTGAGAATGAAGAGCAAGGAAGCCCCTGCACATCAATTTGTCCACAGAGGACTACAGAGCAGTCCAAGAGATCACTCAAAGGTGAGAGCTGACACTGTCCACTGGCAGCTCAAATGTCTGAAATCTGCCTCCTTCTAAGGTCCTAAACCTACCTGGGGCATCCTCACAGCACAGGCTTGAGGCTTCCCTGAGTGTCAATGGGAAGTGAGTCTTTAGGGAATAAAGGGCGTGGGTTTGAGTCCATGAAAAATCCTCTGTGTCCAGTTCTTTCAGCTTCTTGTAGGCAGTTCTGCCTTGGATTTCATCAGGGATGTCTTTTGATGCTCTCTAGGTCATTTCCTTGCCTTCACCTGCTGGTGTCAGAAGCGTGGCTAGAGGCAAATTGATCATCTGATGTCCTTGCACATGAATTAAAAAACATTTCAAATATATCTGAGAAAGGTTTTTCAGGCTTCTGTGAGCAGTCATCTCTCAATGCTAGATGATTCTGGCTCCAGATCTTTTACTTGAAAATGCTTTGAAAATAAACACACAGAATCTCATGAAGTCAGTTAACTTGAGTGAGACTGAATGCAGAGCTGCTGTTCATAATTAATGATCAATCTAATGAAGGAAATAATAGCATTAGCTCTCTTTTGATTTTCAAAATAGGAAACTAGCTCAAAGAAGAGAATGGAATAGATTCTGTAAGGGGAAGTCCTGCTTGACTAACCTCATAGCCTTTTGCGATGGCATAAGTAGATGGATAGATGAGGGGAAAGCAGTGGATGTGGTTTTTCTTGACTTTAGCAAAGCTTTCCATACTGTCTCCCATGGTATCCTCCTTGCCAAACTTGAGAAGTGTGGATTGGGAGACTGTGCTGTGAGATGGATTGGGAACTGTATGAAGGACAGAGCCCAGAGAGTTGTGGTTGGTGGAGCAGAATCTAACTGGAGACCTGTGACTAGTGGTGTGCCCCAGGGGTCAGTGCTGGGGCCAGGACTGTTCAATATATTCATCAATGATCTGGATGAAGGGGTAGAGTGTTCCCTCAGCAAGTTTGCAGATGATCCCAAGCTTGGAGCAGTGGCTGGCACACCAGGAGCTGTGCTGCCATCCAGAGTGACCTGGACAGGCTAGAGACATGGGCAGGGAGAAACTTAATGAAATTTAACAAGGGGAAGTGTAAAGTACTGCATCTGGGAAAGAACAACCCCATGGATCAGTACAGACTGGGAACTGATCTGTTGGAGAACAGCCCTGGGGAAAAAGCTCTAGGAGTGCTGGTGGCTAGGAGGATGCCCATGAGGCAGCAATGTGCCCTTGTGGCCAAGAGGCCAATGGCATCCTAGGATGCATTAAGAGGAGCGTGGCCAGCAGAGCCAGAGAGGTTCTTCTCCCCTCTCCTCTGCCCTGGGGAGGCCTCCCCTGGAATCCTGTGTCCAGTTGTGGGCCCCTCAGCTCCAGAAGGATAGGGAGCTGCTGGAGAGAGTCCAGCACAGGGCCAGCAAGATCCTGAAAGGAGTGGAGCATGTGCCCTAGGAGGACAGGCTGAGAGAGCTGGGTCTCTTCAGCCTGGACAAGAGGAGACTGAGAGGAGACCTCAGGAATGCTTAGAAATATGTTAAGGGTGAGTGTCAGGAGGAGAGAGCCAGGCTCTTCTCAATGGCATCCAATGTTAGGACAAGAGGGAATGGGAGCAAGCTGGACCACAGGAGGTTTAGTATTAACACGAGGAGGAACTTGTTTGCAGTGAGGGTGCCAGAGCACTGGCCCAGGCTGCCCAGGAGGCTGTGGAGTCTCCTTGTCTGGAGCCATTGCAGAGCTGCCTGGACACATTGCTGTGTGAGCTGGTCTAGGTGATCCTGCTCTGGCAGGGGGGTTGCACTAGATGATCTTTCTAGGGCTCTTCCAACCCCTGACATACTGGGATACTGTGAATGACTTTTCTAAGAAGTTCCAGGAATGTGTTCCCCCTCCTTTGAAGGGATGTGGATTCCTCCTGGCTGAGCGCAGTATGTGTCAGAGGAGAGTCTAACTCACAGATTTGGGCTGAACCAAACCCACCACTGCTGCAGTCACTAGGACTTGTTATTTGCTTCAGGATGTGTAGGCTCTGACTTACAGATGCACCTTTTTCCTTTATAGTAATTGCATGCCAGTTAATTGTTTGTGTGTGTATGTATGTATGTGTATGTGGACCAGATGCACAGCTTTGTGAACCCCAGAGGGTTTCAATGCTTTCAAAGGATGTGATGTAAAATTCTGTACTCTAAATTTATTTCTTCCCATGCAACTGTGTACAATCAGTTCCAATAGGAACAAGACACTTCCTGCATGTCTGGTTTTTAATGGAATCTGCTACGTTTTATAAGGGCCATATTTAGCTATACATCCTCTCAGCTGTTAACTGTATTATCCTTTTAAGGAAGTCATTAACTGTTCACTAAACACGCTTCCTATAGTGGTTTTACTATGCATGCACATTGAAATGTGCTTCTCTGTGGGCTAAATGGCTCTTCCTAGTAAAAGAATCAATGCATATGTATGTGACAAGAATAAGTGAGAAGAACCTCTGAAATGCATGGCACAATTAGCAAATAATTTCTTCTTGTCTGCCCTCCAACAGCTCCTAAGACAAACTTCATCTATTACACAATTTCCTTTTTTTCACAACTGATCCTGGGACTATTGATCATGCTGCCCAGAAATGATACTTTCAGTTACTTTTTTATTCCTCTTGAGAGAGACAAATGATTTTCACATCCTGACTGGTTCAGCATTTGCAGCTGAAGCTGTTTTCTTCTTTGCATCATTCTGGCCTGGTTCCTACATTTCATTTCACACTGTTCTGTTATGCTTTCCATGTACAGACTGGAAACATCAACTTTCATCCTAAAAGGTCTATTTTAAGATGAAGAGGAAATAAAATGAGGAAGATCATAAGTGAAGTCTCCATGAAGAAGTTCACTGCACTTCCTCTTTATGAAAACAAACTGGAATCTGCCCCTGGCCAATATGAGCTCTGTTTTTATGTAACTATGCAGTAAAGATCTTCATCCTTGAGCCTGCAACACTCCTGTTCTGTGAAGTCTGCACAGGGTTTACATGGGAGTTACAAATCAGAAAGAGATGGCACTGAAGTAAATGGTCTCTGCTTCCTATGGGATAATGGTAGTGCACTCTGCCAAGGTGCAGGTTAGTTTTTTGCTGTGCCCCTTATGCACTTGAATAATTAAATGTCAAGAAATGAGACACTGCTTTCCTTTCTTCACTTACCTGCATCTGTTTTCTTTGCAAAAGCAAAATACCCTCCCAGCATTTCTTACATTCCAATGTGTATGTCTTCTTCCTATCGTTTGTGGTTCTTTCTGACCCTCATCAAGAGCCTTGGAAGTGTGGGAGCAGGTGCCCAAACAATGTCAGGAAAACTTCCCTTTCCAACGTGGTGAGACTTTGCAGCCTTTGGAGCTGTGTTGGCAGTCACAGGGACTGTTCACAGGCTTGTTTAATCCAACCCTTCTGTCTCCCACTTCTGCTGGTTTCTCCTCCCACACCAGTGGCAGACTGGAGACAAAAATAAATGGCAGAAAAAAGGATGATTCTACCTTTTATTTTTGAGAATTTTGATATTTGAGCTCTTTTCTCCTTTCTGATTCTGTCCTGGGGAAGAGGCAAGGATGGATGGGGTCACAACCCCAGTGCAGCAGCAAAATACCAAGGCAGGGACACACAACTAAGGCTAGTTATCCAAGCTGCATGGCAACATGCATTGGAACAGAGAGAAACAATGACATTCATAGATTCAGTCATAGAATCATAGAATGGGCAGGTTAGAAGTGACCTCAAAGACCATCTAGTTCCAACCCCCCTGCCATGGGCAGGGATGCCAATCACTAGACCAGGTTGCCCAGGGCCACATCCAGCCTGGCCTTGAACACTGCCAGGGATGGAGCATCCACAACCTCTCTGGGCAACCTGTGCCAGTGCCTAACCACTCTCTGGCTAAAGAACTTCCTTCTAAACTCCAGTCTAAATTTCCCCTCCTTCAGCTTATAACTATTCCCCCTTGTCCTATTACAATGTGACCAGCTGAAAAGTCTCTCCCATCTATCTTGTAATCCCCCTTTAGGTACTGGAAAGCTGCTATAAGATCCCCTCGAAGCCTTCTCTTTTCCAGGCTGAACAATCCCAACTCCTTCAGCCTGTCCTCATAGGGGAGGTTCTCTAGTCCTTTGATCATCTTTGTGGCCTCCTCTGGACCCATTCCAAGAGTCAGTGCCTGTGTTTCTTGGCTCATTCCAGGACACTGGTAGCATCATGACCTCACCCTGATTTGTGATCAGTCTGCTCTGCTCTGCTCAGTGGAGGAGATGGGGGAGTGGGGAGGAGGTGGTAGATCTTGTCTTCAGTCTGGCAAAAGGACACCTCCTGCTCTCTCAGGCTCTGCAAAGCCAAGGGGCTACACCACATCCTTCTTCCCAAAACTGCAAATCCCACGAGTCTGATAACTGGAAAAATCCACAGTAAAGCGTGGAGAGAATTATCCCTTCATCTGCATTTTTAGGAGGCATGATCAAGCTCTCAAGGTTGTTAGTCTAACATTTGGCATCCATTTAAAAACTATTTCTTTTCAATGTCACAGAAAAAGGAATGTTTTCTTTACCTCCCCTCTGAAAGAAAAAAACCCCAAAATATAAATGGCTGATATGTTTCTAGGAAGCTAACAGAGAGTAAGAATGCTTACAGAGCTCCCCACAAAGCTCTGCCATGCACAGGTGTTTGTAGGACCTGGTCCTTTATGAACAAAACCAAAAGAAATACATTGCACTCAACATGCCTCAAAACAAAGATTCCTGGAGGAATAATGTAAGAACAGGGAACAGAAAATATTGCATTGTTTAATGAAAGGAATGGAAAAAGCTGCTTGTCAAACAAACCTGCTGTTCTAGAAATAGTCTGAGCTTTGTTTTCCAGAAATTGTCCTACCTTTTGTTTTGCTAGTTGGGGACTACATCCCTCAAAGGAGCAAGGAAAATGTCAGGGTGGCAATGTGTGCAGCAGACACCATCTGAGTTGTGCAGAAGTGCTGTCATCTGCATGTTAGGCTTTCAGGGGCATCCCAGAGGCCTCCTAAACAGCTTGGACCCCACTGAATGAGGCCTTGCATAAACTCCCTGAGACATGCACAGCCAATTTACTTTTAAGACCAGAAATATACAATGAGTTGTTATTACTATACAATAGGAAATGGATGTGGAGGGTATGGTTTTGATTAAGGAGCAGTTGACCTCTGTTATGTACAAGAATAAATGACTAAGCAGAGAGTGGGGCAATGGAGAAAAGAGTCTTTATGACAGAGAATTTAAGTCTAAAAGCCAAAGTCTGGTGTCTGGGGTAAAGGCACATCCCTACATCATGGAGCTGGTGGAGGAAGCCCTGCACACTGACTCTTGGCAGGTGCAGAGAATCAGACCACCTTGCCAGGGCTCCTTGGCCAAAGGCTTCTGGCAAAACTCCTCACTAGAGCCCTGGGGAAACTGCAGGCTTGGTTACAATAGAGGAAATTAAACATAGCTTTTTGTAATGGAGGAAGGTCATCAAGAGACTTCTGCAATTTGTGCTGGGACCTACTGTTCAAGAGACTCATAAAAGACCTACACAACTAGGTGAGCAGCAAGGTGAGAACATCTTCTGATGATAGCAAGGCAGGTACTGGAAGGCTGCTATAAGATCCCCTTGAAGCCTTCTCTTTTCCAGGCTGAACAATCCCAACTGTCTCAGCCTGTCTTCATAGGGGAGGTTCTCCAGTCCTTTAATCAACTGCATTCCCCAAGGCAGACTTTTAATGTTCAACTTGATGCACAAAACACATGAGATAAACTCCTGAACACCTATCTCCTAGTAGCAATGCTGGTAACTCTAGACTGCCAATTGCATGTTATATGGATAACTACACTCAGAATAGATTGATTTCAGTTTATCTTTTCATGAAATTTGTGTCTGCAAGCTGCAAAACCCAAACCCTTGTGGGGACTCAGAAGAGCTGTGCTGGATGGAATGACATTCTTCAGCTTTGAATCAAATCTCCTGGCTAGTGAGAAAATATGATCAAGAAAGACTAAAACATCTGGAAAACAGCTGATGATGATGTCCCCTCAAGGGACATAATCAAAATATCCTGAAAGAATATTTTTGTTGCAGAAGCAAAGCCAGTATTGCAAACAGGGAAGTATTTTTTCTTGGGAAAATAAAAAAATGTCCTTGTCTAAAAAGCTTCTTTTTTTTTATCTCTCCCCATTAAAGGTTAAAGAAAAAAATATGGAAACAGTAATTCCTCCTTTTTCGGACAATGAAAATAAATGCTTACTAATATCTCCATATTTAGACAGGCCAGCATACTTGGGGGATATAGTCACTCATTTGGTATCAAGGGCTCCTTTGTTTGCAGAAGCAGAAATAGCATTTGAACAGCCTTCGTGGGCACTTCTGCCTTCAAGCGTAATGTGGCTGTAATACACAATCTCAAGTCATTCAAAGCCTCTTTGAAATCAATGTAAAGCTCCAGCTCTTTAAAAAGCTGCTGGAGAGGCTGACTGCAGAGGGGCTTGTAGGGTGTTTAGGTGAACATCAGCCAAGTCCCATCAGCTTCATGCCCAGAGCTGTGCAGCAGCTCAGGCGATGGCCAGCAGCCTTGCAGCAGCACAGCACTCATTAGCCTGGCTTCTTAATTGGACAGAGAGATTGCTGCTCATCAAGGCTCCTTCCCATGAAGGAAGAGTGACCTGCCACTGTCACCTTTAAGGCCTGAACTCATGTCCTCTCTGATTGATAGAGCCAGAAACTTGCCCTTATTTGATGACCCAAGGCTGGGCTCTGCGCTCCACAGCCATGTGCTGCATGGGGAAGCACAGAGCCGGGTGCCTGTGTGCAGCACAGCTCGGCCCACGAGGCTGAGCACAAATGGTGGATGCTTGAAGGCAAGCTGGGGCAGCTTCTCAGCTGGCCTCCTGTCATCCTGACAGAGCCACAACCTTTGCCACCCACTCTGTGCCTTGTCTTTTCCCTGCAAGGTATAGACATCCCTCCCAAGATGCTCTATTGTGTTATCATCAAATAGCGTGATTTATTAGGGGAGAAGCAGTACTCAGAGAGGTCAGTCTGCTGAAGTTTGCCTCAAAGGCCTGCTAGGCAAAAGTGAAGATTTGACAGTGATGAGTTAGGTATACTAAATCACTCACATCAGGAATAGCACTGGACAGCTTGAGAATTGAGATAAAGAAAGCCTTGTATTTAAAAAAGGGAGCAGAGAGGAAAACAACCTAGGTAATCTTCAAACTACTTCCCTAAACCCTATGAAGTCCAGTTCTGGAAGGCTTTGCACAATTTAAAATACATTTTGTGGAGAAAGGTATTTACAAGCATCAAGGTAACTGTAAAATGGGATAAAATGGTAGATGTAGAGACTTTTCTTTAATAAGGAGCTGATTGTATGGATGATGGAAATTTTACAGGTCACAGACCTCTTCTGTCTAGACTTCAGTGGACCAACTGATGGAAGGACAGAAGGGGAATTATTTGTTAAAGTGAGGAAGAGAGGATCTCAATGACAATTGTCAATGAGAAAGGGAGTAAGTAAGAAATGGAAGTAAGTATGAATAGTGAGCTAAGAGGTTAGATTGAGAACTGATTTTTTTTCATTTTTGTTTTTAGTATCTTCATAAATAGTCTTGACACAAAACACTGAAGTGGCATTAAAAAGTCTAGTTGTGACATAAAGCTCCAGATTATTGCCAGGTTGGAATGGAATATTGGATGAGGAGAATGAGGTGACTCTTCTGAAGGCACAGGTAACAGATGAGACTTAAAGAAGTGGAATGAAAGGTGGGAATTCAGGATTTCAGGGATAACAAATGAGGATTCCTACAGTAAACCAGGAATTAAAAGGAAAAGAGGAAGAGAAAGATGTAGGTGCCTCAGTTCCTGTCAGGTTATAAATCACCAATTCAGTGTGTCAGACAGTGAAGCAAGTGGTGAGACACCTCCAGTAGATATGGGAATTGCTGACAGAGGTTACCCCCACTGTGGGTTTTGGAGGAGTGAAACCCAGGAGCACAGTATGTGGAGATGCAGCTCAGATGGGAGCCCCTTGATCTGGGTAATGAAGGGAATGACAGCTCTAGAGCTTCCTGAAGAGCACTCCTACCTCTCTGCCTTTATGGCTGTCCCACTCTCCTCTCACTAGCCAAAACCTCATGGGGCTGGGTCCTCCAGCCTACCAAAGCAAGGCTTGGGCATCTGCTGTCTTTTAGTCTTTTTCTAGCCATCCAAGAACATGGATCAGCTTCCTAGTCAGAGCAGCAGGGACAAAAGAAGTTGATGAGTTTAAAGATGGATCTTGATCCATTTAGTAAAGGACTTTAATGAGTTGTTGGACCACTTCTCACTATCTGGGAGCCTCAAGATCCTAAGAAGCTATAGGTTCTGTGTTTTGATGTTTGGAGATTACCAGCTGTGCTCCCAGAGGACTGATGGCAGCACCAAACAGCTGACTCCTGGACTGTTGTGCAGAGCTAGAGAAAGGATGGCCAGTACTGTTTTCGAGTCTTAACCTTTGATGATGGCATTTAGTCAATCATTGCCTGCACCATGGCACTGGAAGTTTCCTTCTTATTCCTAGATGTATTGCCTAGCTCTGTTCTATTTCTAAGGTATTTTCCTTTGATGATGGCATTTAGTCAATCATTGCCTGCACCATGGCACTGGAAGTTTCCTTCTTATTCCTAGATGTATTGCCTAGCTCTGTTCTATTTCTAAGGTATTTTCCTTTGATGATGGCATTTAGTCAATCATTGCCTGCACCATGGCACTGGAAGTTTCCTTCTTATTCCTAGATGTATTGCCTAGCTCTGTTCTATTTCTAAGGTATTTGTCTCCACATTAAATGGCTCAAAAACATTTTTTTTCAGCATGTTATTTTTCTAATATGCCTTGTGAGTAGCAGTTGCTATTACTAGCCTCTTGTGCCTGCCTCCCTGGGATTCACTTTTCCCATCATGGTAGTATTAAGTTAATGCAATCCTGCCATTACCTGGAGTGTTTCCAAGGTGAGTGAAGTCATTTTGGTGGGAGCTCAGAAGCAGGCATGCCTAGCTGCAGCAATTTCTGGCACATGATATGTATGACATTCTGACTTGCCACCAGCAACTAGCTCTGCGGTGTGAGGTTAGCCTCCACAGCAAGCTAAAGGAAGTGAGAAATGGCAAGGAAATGGGAGAGTTGTGATCCAAAAGTTCAGGTAGTCAGAGACATCTGGGATCCTACACAGTGAAGGTTGAGTGAAATATCTGTTAGTAAGGCTGCTGGACTCAATCTTTTGGTCCGTCTTCCTGTCCTTATGCAGCTGTGCTGAAGTCAAGGACAGGCCACGTGGCTCCAGCTACTTGGAGTTTCAGGACTTTTGCCTGAGTTTTGAAGAGTTGCAAGGATGTAATGGCAAATGTGATCACAAGGAATCCGGATTTGGTAGCTTCCCTATTTAGTTAATAAACCCATTTATTTAGATTTAGCAGTTTCCTGTGGTCTACAGTGTATTTCCCAAGAGGAAACTCAAGTGCTGCTGTACAGCTTCTGTCTGTAAGTATCACCAAAAAAAGACAATATCCAAGCCACTTTCATTTATTTCATAATTGGGAAGTAATCACACTCCTTTGTAGCCATGTGCCTTTTACTCAAAGCTCTCTGTGTACTTCCCCTTAACACAAAGTCACTTTCTGTTGCTAAACCTAATGTTTCCTAGATACTGATCTCGTGCTAGAAAAACTGGAAACACCACAAGATGCAAGTTTGCCTGGCAGAGAGTCCATTCCCCAGCACTCTACCCATGACCCCTGATGCTTGTCCTCCAGCACCTTGGCACTGTGCTCACACTGTCTGATTCCTCATAGAGGTACCCAAAAGAAGAATTGACTCAGCCTGCTCAGTCAAGCTGGGTGTAGAACAGACAACCTCTTGATTCCCAGCCATGAGTTAAATTCTCTTCTGGCACTATGGTAAGGATTATTAAAAACAATAACAAACTCTCAAAACCGTGAAGTATCCTGTTACTGTCCAAAACCAAGCCACTTATGAAGAAAAGCATCATCACTCAACACTAGGAAAATAAATAGTAAAGGAAAATGAAGTGGGGTACATTATGAGTGGTTGCCAGCTCCAGGCAGCTCACAGTCTGCTGTCAGACCCCCTCAGAGCTCATCCCTTATAACACCAATTAAATTAGTTGTCAGTAATCTGGCTAAAGTTGGCCCATGGGGCTGAGATAAAACAGAGGGAAGAAAATCACAGCAATAAAGGAAAAGTGAATCCAAGATAATACACACAACAGCAAACAGTAGGAAACCTGTCTCCTCTTTTCAACACCACTAATGGTTATTAAAGTTCTATGTAGACATTTCAGGTGTGTGTGAAGGATACATCAAATCATTGTAATCCAAGTTCTTGCAGAAGGCTTCAGCTGTTAATGGAGAGGTGAGAGTAACCCAAAATGCTGTGCTATCTTCCCATGCTGCTGCTCCCACACAAGCTTATGCCCCTCAAAAGACAGTAAACTGGTGGTTCGATTTTATCTTAACGTGTATTTATTGTTTATCCAGAAAACTGACTAATTAACAGTTCTTCTTATAGCCACAGCAACCCAAAATATTTGTACAGCCCAAGGTATATGCACAGTGGCTCTGAAGCCAAGCTACAGTTTGCATTTCTAGCCAAGGCTCTTTGTCGAGTCCTTTGCCAGTGGGAGTTTTGGAGTGAAACAATCTCCCTCCTCTTCCTTTGGAAAGACTGTTTCATGAGCCCTTAAAATCTCATATCCTCTTCTCTTTTCCCTCTTGCTCCCACACTGTCTCTGCACATGCTGCCACCACGACTGGTGCCTTGGCCATGGCAGCCAGTGGTGACAGGAGACCCTTAGGAGTGAGCAGAGCCATCCCCAGCTGGGAGAGGAAATATTACCCAGCTCCAAGGGCCTGAGACCAGCCTCAGCCTTACCCACAGCACCACAAACACACAAAACCCTTCATTCAGGTTTGTTAGCAGTGGGGTAGGATAGTTTAACCACCTGGAAGCTTTAGTGGGCTGGTGGGGATAGAGGAAACTCTTTTACAAACAAAAAACAATCTCCAGTGAAAGCTGGAGACCCATGTAATCTCAGTTTCACACTGAGTTCTGGAGCAGTCACTTGCACACATCAAAATGTAAGTGTAAAATGCTGCAGAGAATCTGATTCTGGAAAACTTCATTTAATGTATGTCATGAAAAGTATGTTTATAGTAGGAATGCTAAATATAATTATACTTACATATATATATAAGAATTTCAATGTTAATGCTCAGAATGCTAAAAGGTGGCTCCCTGTGTCCATTTTATGCAACAGAAAAACTGACTAGTGATTGCTACCAGCTTCCTTACACTTAGGTCTGAAATCACCTCCTCTCTGTTTGCAAATGCCTTGGGAGACATTACTTGAGAAGGTGGGAAGCAAACCCAGCTTGTGAGACGTTAGCACTTATTGGATCCAGAAGAGAAACTACAACAACAAATAGATTTGGCCATTGACAACAGAGCAGCTAATCACCAAAGCTAAAATCAGATTACCCAAAATGAAAGTCTGTTGCCTGGCTGCAGTCGAGTTTCAGATGTTCTCATTGTAAGTGTACCAAAAGGAATTGCAATCACATTATCCAAACAAGGACCAAAAGCCTAAATCAAATGGCAGACAGATTAAAGAGTGACTTCCCATGTCCTCTGTGACATGTGTGCCTGTCTCCCTGCTGAGCCCAGAGCCAGGCACTGCCTCTCCTTGGACATCTCCTGCAGGTGCTGCCTTCAGCTTTCTACCAGCAGTGTCTGAGGCAATTGCCAGCACCCAACCTCCTGCTCCTCTCGGAAAGATGATGTAGATACAAGCTGAGAAGTCTCAGTACCTTGTCTCACTGGGCTCTGGAGCTTTAGCTCTCTTTGTATTCACACATTTGGTGGAGGATTGCTGTTAAATTTGACAGCAAATTTTACTCTCTGCTGGACACCTGAGGCAGGGTCAGAAGCAGTGCAATATCATGTTGCCAAACATTTGTGCTCCTTGGTATTATTGCAGATTTACTAATATTGAGTCCAAGTTTGCAGCAGAGTTTAACTGAAAGGTCAGTGAAAGACTATTTGCATATCATAAACATCAAGAGAGCTGTCATTTATTTCAATTTAGGAAAAATCCAAAGTAAAGTCTTTAAAGAAGTTGCTCATATGTTTGAGGCTAGCAGTGGGGTAAAAAAATTAGAAATTATGTACATAGGACCTACTATGGTATAGAAACTTAACCTCAACATATTGATTGAGGCAGTGCTTGTCCCTGAATTAATATAGGCCTGTGAGTGAGTATTTGTCTTAGGAAAGTTAAATAGAAAAGCCATGAATAAATATAAAGGCTGAGATGAAATAGCCATCTGGACTACATTAGACCAAAACGTGTAAGTGAAGCAAAGAAAGCATACATCTTTTGATCCAGTCACGCACAACTGAAATGAAAGAAAAAGGGCAGCTCCTCTTATCATCAGAGAAGACTTTGCAGCACATGTGAGTGAGAAGGATGCTGGAGAGCTGCAGCTGAGCCACCTCTGCAGCACAAGGACCTCAAGTGTGCCAGCCACAGGTGTCCTCGTGTCAGCTATGTCAGGGCCAGGACATAAGCCCTAGCTGGGCTTATGTTTAAACTGCTAGAACCACGTGTCCAAACTCTGCCTCTCTGCTGTTTCCACGGGATTAGCAGCACAGCCATATGGCAGGGCAAGCTTAAGCTCAGGTCTTTGTACAGCTGGAAGAGACAGAATAGATCTGTGGTGCCCTGCTCTGCCACAGCAGGGATACCTGTGCTGTGAGCCAGGGCAGGCAACTTACCAGAAAACACTAGACCCTTTTAATCCAGATTGGCCTTGCAAGCAATGGCCTGCAGAGGGGACATGCACTGTTGTCCCTCTGCCTTGACCTGTCCCCCATCTGATTAAAGGTGAGCACATGGGGATGGGATTGCCAGAAGATGCTTAGGAGAGTGAAAGTCCCTACTTGAAGAACCTGAATTCTGCCTCAGCCTTTAAACCCAAGAGTGCCTTGGGGCTGGCACTGGTGTTTGGGATGTACAGCCATCTGCAACACTAAGGTGAAGGACCAGGCAAAATCGGGGGTCTTCTGAATAGTTTTTGTAACCTAGTGTGGAAATCCCAGCCAGCTCTTAAGTGAGCTAAAATCTAATCAGAAACTGCCTTCAGCAAGCTCTACTTTCCTGAGCACTGCTGCCTCATTGCCCAGGCAATATGCTGCCCAGCATCAAATCAAGCCAAAGCAAGTGTCTCCTGGCCCCTTGATCTCTTGGTCAAAGATGTCAGTCAGCAATGACTGTCAGCCAGGTCTGCAAACAGCCCTAGGTCCTAGGTCAGTAGTGTTGTGCTGGCAGAAAGCTAGTGAGTAAACAAAGGAACATCAGAAACTTTTCCCTGGTGTAGCTGATTTGGCTCCTGTTCATGTCACCAGCCTAGCAGACTACCAAGCTTTCCCAACAGAGCTGTACCAATATTAGAAGAGTTTCACTTGCTGACTAAAGGAATCCCTGGGGAGACACTTCCAGATCAGACTTCTCCTCCATCTTTCCAGCTGAGCCTCTCATGCATATGGAGCTTTTGAAAATCATAGAATCATAGAATCCTAGAATGGTTTGGGTTGGAAGGGACCTCTGGAGCTCATCTAGTCCAACCCCCCNGTGCCCTACCCCTGACAAGCTCCTAAAGATGCTCTGTTGCAACTCAAAGGTTGACTTGCTGGAGTCTTAAAACACTGATACAAACTCCCCACCATGCCTTGATTATCTCATCTCAAACAAGACTCATGAAACTAGCATGTGTGCTTCTACCAGCGTGATAAGATTGTCACACTAAGGGACAAAGACCTTTGGAGGCATGGGTGTGTTGCTAAATGAGTACCAAGGGGGTCTGCAATCAGGGCACAGCATGGGCCAGGAGACAGAGGCACCTGCTGAAGGCCCAAGGAGGAATAAGCTGCCTATTGATGTGGTGATGGGCAGCACAGTGCCTGGGTGAGGAGACAGCAGTGGTCAGGAAAGCAGAAATTTCTGAGGGCAGTTTCTGATTATTTTCTTGCTCACTCAGGAGCTGGCTGGGATTTCAACAGCTGGTTCAACCACAGTGGCCCAAAGTGTCTCCTAGCAGAGCTCTGTCTGGAGCAGGGGAAGAATTCTGTTGAATCCAAGGAAATCATTTTTCAAGATCCTGTTGTCAACTGCCAGCTTCTTGAATAGCTTTTCCATGCTCCTCAGTTCTGTGCCTGTGGTTTAGTCCTGTGTTTAATGTGATGGGTTTGGGAACAGGCAGAATGTAAAGTCAGCTTTTCTGTGCTGAGGGCCACAAGCTGGATAATAACCTTGAAACAGCTCTGTGGCCAACAGCATCATATTAGCTAATAATTTCTCTTCATTATTTTTCCAGCTCACAGAGCAAGGGGAATGATTTGTGAATGTTCATACACACACACACATATATATATGCATTTTCTGACATTGCATAAAGTATTCACGTGGAGAGATTTTCCATCATTCCCCAAGCTCATGCAGAAACTTCTTAGAAGTCTGTCTGGCTTATACTATGTAGGCCATTTCATGGATTTGACAGGATAGTGATGATAATTCCAGAAAAAGAGAGTGTCAGCTCCTGCCAATTTTGGGAGAGAATGGGAAGCTTTTAAAAATTCAGTTTTTAAGTCCTTTGAAAAAAATCTTCATGGAGTGACTTCCAGACTAAGACAGTGGCAAAGCTAACTGAGTAACTGAGAAATGGTCTGAAATGTCTCCCTTAAGGCTACCAAGCAATTGTACTCTAAATCCTGTGCCATGCTGGTCACAATGGATGCTCTGGTAACAACCATCACCCAGCTGGGAAAGTCTGTACCCCAGGCCCTTACATCCAGAGCAAAGACATGGAGATAAAGGGAGGGCAGCTGCAAAACTATGCTGCACCTTTGAATAACAGCTCTGAGTCTTGACAGCTCCCTTATTTAAATCCAGGCTCCAAGCTGGAAAAGGACTTGAAACAACTTTTCTCTCACGGGCTGTATCCACTGCTGTCCTGTCCATCCTCTCACTGGAGGATGTCTTCTCTTTGTGCTCAATAGTTTGGAAGAACATTCTTCTTCTTCCCTGTGTGTTTCACCAGTTTGTTTCAACTTCCCCAGGAGCTCACTGAAGATGCTACCCCATACCCCAGGTGCTCACTCTTCCCCACACAGCCTGGCCACCCTCCTGCACTGTCCATCTGCCAAGCAAAACTCTGCACTGCACAAACAAACAGCAAGGGGAAAGATTGTGCATGAGAAATGATGAATTTTCAGAGCAAACACCATATTCGTATTTGTCAAGAACAAAAAGCACAATTTATGGCCACATGTGGCTGAATAGAAATGAGTTTGCACAGCTGAGTTAACCTTTATCCCTGCTGAGCAGGAAGAGATTTAGCTTAGAGTGGGAAAGCCCAGGTCAGATTGCTCCAGGTAGCTCCACATATTCCCATAGTGGCCCTTTCAGTCACAGCACTTTGACGTGCCACCAGCCTCCTCTGTAAGGGGCAGGGAGGTATAGTGCAGGACCAGGGAAAAAGAAATACAGCTGAGGACTTTTCCCATTACATTGCTCTCCAGACCTGAACCCAAGCCTGCCTACATTTGCAAACCTACCAGGAAAGCCCTCTATGCTCTCAGTTACCCAGACTTCATTGTGGCTCCATGACATCCAAAAATATGGTCTGAAAATTAGGTCAGGGTGACCCATCTGAAACAGGAAGGGTGAAATCAGAGGCTAAGGCAGATCTTTGCAATGATAAACAAACCCAATTGTTACCTTTTGTCCCATTCCTGAGTCAGTCTCTCAAGGTCTGTAGTTGAGATGTGGCTATGTCCTGACTGTTCACATAGGTGTTTCTGATGGAGCTTTTGGTTGCTCTTAGCTCTACTTAGCCAGGACTCCTAGTATCACTACCCACCCCTGGAGGCAGATGCTATTGTGCTTGCTGGACACAAGACCCTGTTGTCAGACAAGCTCCTGCAGACCCTGGCAGGCTTGGTGAATAACTCAAGGCTGGTTTGAGCCTCCTGGTTAGGACTTGCCATTGCTGAGGCAGCACTGAGTGTGCCAGGCTGCAGAGCCTGGCTGCCTGCAGCAGCAGCTGAGCATGATACTTGCTACCTCCATCCCCTCATGGGGAAGCCCAGAGGTCTCTCTGGAGAGCTCCAAGCTCCACAATTTCCTTCACCATTTGGCAAGGACCAGCTGGAGATACTCTGGGCGCACTATGAAAACTAATGAGCTGATATGGACTTGCTAGTGATCAAACACAGGCTGCCAGAGGAAAGATTAGGGGATAGAAAAGAGGGGGAATACCATATGTTTGGGATTGGCCCTCCTTCCACCCTGTACCTGTTGCCTGAGCTGAGTTTGAAAGCTCCATTGCCTGGCCATCAGCTGAGAGCAGGAGCTGAGTTGTGACATCCTCCTCCAGTGCCAGTGGAGTGCAAGCTCCACAGCAGTGAGGGAAGAGCAGGTCCTGGGCTTTCCTGGAATGGCTGTCTCCTGCACTCTGGCCAGGCTGTCTCAGGAAGGTAGCTGCTGCTCTGCAAGTAAAAGCCATTTGTGTGGCTGTAGGTTAGGGGAGCTGATACAGTCATCTCTCTTCAGCTGGTAGGCTTGCTGATGCTGGAGATACTGAGCTGTGATGTTAGTCAAGTGTCACAGGGGCCAGGTGACAGCCTTGCATTAAGCAACTCCCTCCCATGGAGAAATGTGGGTTTAAAAGAGTTGGGCACCCAGACTGTCTGCAGTATAAGACAATGTTGTAGTTCATTGTTTGAGTCAAAGCCAGAGTGTGAATAGGTAACCTCATAGACCTGGCCTTGGAGTCACATAAAAGGACACATGGATCTATCTCTGGTAGAACTCCCTTGGTTTGGTGGCCTTATCCCAGAGCAGCAGCTGCCCCTATCTCATTCCAGCTCAGTGACAGTGGCAAAGGGTGTGATGGAGATGCTTCTCAGGATCTTCACTCTATCCAAGGCTGCTTGAACATCAACCAGTCCCTGAAAGTATGTGCAATTCCTGGAGGGAAGCAGAGCCCTGGGCTCAGCAGGGGAGCCAGCAGGTGTGTGTTTAGCCCTTGCTGCCTAAGCAAGAAAGTTAATAGAGGATGGCAAAGAAAAGTTTTCTACAGGAAAGAAAAAAAAGGAAAAAAGTCAACCTTTAGATATGATTTTTATACAGAGATGGACTTGTCAGAAGCCATGAAACCAACACTCCTCTAAAAAAGCAGAAGTCGTGGAGCAAGTCTGCAGATGCCATAAAGCTGAGTGGTGCAGCTGACACAGCAGAAGGGAGGGATGCCAGCCAGGGGGAACTAGACAAGCTCAAGAAGTGGGCCCACAGCAGCTGAATGAGGTTCAACAAGACCAAGTGCAAGCTCCTGCACCTGGGTTGAGACAATCCCAGACATGAGTACAGACTGGGAGAAGAAATCATTGTGAGTAGCCCTGTGAAGGACTTGGGGGATAAAAATCTGGACATAAGCCAATAATGTGCACTTGCAGCCCAGAAAG
>VWZO01041629.1:1511-12967 GCA_013396975.1 Bucco capensis
GCACCAGGGGCCACAGGAGACCACAAGGGATTTTTCAGACTATGCAGCTCTATACATTCATATATATATATGAGTGTCTATAGCATTTCTTCAGTGAGCCAATTCTGCAGTAAATGCTATGGTTTAACAAGCAAAATTGCAATTAAATTTAAGTCTATTGACACTTTTGCTCATGCATGTTAGTTTTTATTAAAATCTTGGACAAATGATAAACATTCAGGTCATTAAGTGATAATTTATTTTCATTGTTGTTGTTATTACTCAATGTAAACAATGCTAAAACATTCTTCAATTAGTATGGTCTGATTTAAATACCTTGAAAAAGAGAGTATTGTCCTGTGAAATGGAGTGTTTCGAATGGTGTTTATTTTCAGAGTAAAACTACATTTCTGATTTCCTCAGTAGGGTGACATTGGTGCACTCATTATTGAATATTACATGGACTATGTTTTCTTTTTAAATTTGTGGTGAATATATGTTAGTGTAATGCAAATGAACAGTACTGTTGGAAATGCTTTGCATGTTCTGGTAAACAGTGATTGTATTACAGTAAATACAAAATTTTGAGCTTCAAATTGTTTACCTATTTACCATCTCTTAATAGCTGATCAAGTCATAATTCTTCAGGTTTTTTAGACTTGTCTGATAGCCTTCATGTCTTTAAAATAGACCATTTGAAGCTGGCCAATGTCAAAGCCATAGGCTAAATCAATATTTTATCAGTTCTTATGCATAAATACATCATAAAGTATCTTTGTTTTCTAGAACAATATTAATTGTTGTTTGCACAATTTTTTTTTTTGCCCAAACTGTTTTTAGATAAACCGAATTGCTGATTTTCATGTGGTAAAGAATAAAATGGGACTTATTCATCAACCAGTTTGTCCCTGACTGGTTTCAAAGTAAGTTAATTTTTCATGCTGAAATGACAAAGTATTTGTGATTACATAGCTCTGTGTATTTGTAGTACTTTTTGCCCTTGCTTTGCATTAATGCAGCCATTTCACCTATACTTAGTATGACATTCAGCTACCACAAAGCTATTCTAAATACTGTTTAGAGACTTCCTTGGAAAGGATTTTTGGAGGACATCATAAACTTCCTGCTCACAGCACAGCTAACTGGTCAGTGAGAGCAGCTCTGGGCCTTGTGCACAGGAGTTCTGAATCTGATGACAGAGGTTGCACAACCTTTCTGGGCAGGTAGGTTCAGTGTTTGAGCACACTACATATGAGATATTTCTTTTCCTTCTATTTGGAATGTACCTTTCTGCAGCTTGTGAGTATTGCCTCTACTCCTTTCACTGTGCACTTTCAGGAAGATACCAGCTTTTTCCATACATTGTCTCCATAGCCATCCACTTCGTAATGGAAGACTGTAATTAGGTTTCTTCACTTAAGCATTTTTTCAGACTGAACAGACACATCTCCCTTTGCTTCTTCCCATGTGTCATATTGTCACATGCATAAGCCTCTTAGACACCATGGTAGCAATCCCCTGGATTCTTTCTAGTTTATCAGTGCCTTTCTGCATTGTTGAGAAGACCAGGGAAGACACTCAAAAGGGTGTAATATTCTCTTACTGAATAGTTGTTGTTGTGGCTAGGCTTCGANAGATCACAAGGGATTTTCAGACTGTGCCTGTACTGAATAATATTTCTTCCAAAAACACGGGCCTGGTTGACAAGATTCATCTTGTCTTATTGATACCACCTAAAGCAATTTAAATTTCCCAAGTAGACTTCTAAAATCAATAAAGGGAGAAATTTACCCCAGAAAGTGATTCATCACATCTATCTGAATTATTTTAGAAAGAGATAAATTACTTGCTAAATGTGCTTCTCTCTCTTTATTCACTTGCAAAGAACCTTGGACAGGTTGATTAGCCTGGACACATCAGAGACAGTTATATTTAAAGTAGACTAGATCCAATCTCTATGCCATTAAGATTTGCAGTCTCCACCAGTGTTTCATTTCCAAACATAAGATATTAGCAAACTACACTTTGGCTCTTCAATAGACAACGTACATCCTCCTGCCATCCTGCAACTGCTGGGGTAAGCATAACATCTGCTAGCTTCTTAACATAGAACTAAGGATATTTGCAAAACTGCATTTTCCTTCCAGAGTCCCAAGTTTTTAAACTTACTCAGCCAAATGTCCAAACTAAATATATACAAATTCTGTAGCACTTTGAATTCACTGCTTTGAGATGAGAGTTGTTGAAATACTGTGAGTCTGAATTTTACCAAAGTTCATTATCCCTTTTGCCAGAGGTGTCTAGAAATTTGTGGGTTTGCATGTGCTTGTGCTAGACTCAGAAATACATAAAATTCTTACAAAATAACACAGCAGTTCAATAATTAATATCATTTTAGTTGTAATAATAAACCATATTCCTTTTGAGTAATTGCTCCAGATTTTATTGGTACAGTACATTACTGCAGGGGAAAGAAAAGGTGTATTCTGCAACTGCTGAACTACAATAGAAAGAGGAGAAGCATTCAGGTAAAGAATAGAAACTCAAATTTCAAGAGGGCTGAAGTAAAATGCAGTTAAAGTTTGAAAATTTGCCGAGGATAGGGAAAAAGAGATGAAGAAAGACATGGATACTGTTATTTAGGTTTGTAAAGGTGGAGAACAGGATGCTGAGAAAAGGTTTCTCTTTAAAGACCTGAAGGCATTTCAGATTAAAGATTAAAGATTAAAGAATACCAGAATGCCGCTTCCCGTGAAGGGAAGAAGCGTAAAAGAGAAGGAAATAACTTTGGTTAGGGACAACCAGCAAAGACAGAAAAGAACAGATTAAACCAAAATCAGAGTTTAAAAAATAACATCAAGAAAACTTGCAACTAAAAGTATGAAATCCATATTGTCTTAGGAAATGGACACTTAGAATTTAAATTTAGTTCAAAAAGTTTAATGAAGTCATACTCCCAAAAATACCCAGAACTGTGTACCTGTTGCAGGAGCTGTGGGAAACTGGTACAGTTCCTGTTGTTTAAGATATATACATATATGCTTATATATTCTAATTTCTGCAGCTATTTCCATTCAAGTGTCCCTCCCAAATAGAATACTGGAACAAGAATTTCTGGTAGAAAGAATTAAGTTCACTGAGAAAAAGATTTCTCACAGCAATATTTCTAGGGTCTTTGTTCATTCTGTTAGCTTCTATCAGAAATACACCTTATCTCTGCAGAATTATGAATTCAACAAAGGAAGGAAGTGTCTGTACTGATTATTAATTGTAGGTTTGAGGTATTACAGCTGTGATGATGGAGAAGATATCATCATGGTAGACTAGATTATGTCTATAAAGCACTATGAATTATATGTGCCTAGTTCATTCCATAGGAAAAAAAAATAAAATAAAATAATAAAAAAGAAAATATCCATATAATTAATAGTGAAATAAAAAGGGACCGGAAAAGATCTGTGTCCCTGAAGTCAAATTGAATAGCCTATGTTTACATTGCTTCAGGATGGTTCCTTCTAGAGCACAGCAACTACTTAGCAATTGGCCTATACAGTGTTCCTGTAGCCCTAAAACACAATTACTTTGTCCTGGTTTGACCAGAAGCTAGGGTCAAAAGAACAATCTTTTGAGAGGATTTTGCCAGAATACCCCCCTCTCCCCAACAGTCCTCTGGACTGGCTGTGTTCGGGGACAGCAAAATTGAAATAAAAATACCAGGCACGCAGACAGTGAATTTCTAAGGACAGCTTTATCTATATTTAAATGCTATTACAATATGAGAAAAGAAAAAGAAGAGATTATAGAAGAAGGAGCAGCTTCAGGCTCCCATGAATTGCCGAGTCATACAGGTCCGAGAAGGGGAACAGACTTTACCAGCCTATAAATCACCACTAGAGCCTTCCCCCGCCGCTTCCCGCTCCTTATCAGGAGGCAAACCTCTCACTCCCCGGGGAGGGGAGACAGTAGTTACCTGTGAGTTACCCTATAACAACTTTTATGCTCAAAGTATTTGAAATAATGTGAGTGATGTTCTATGTTCCACCAAAATGTTCTGTTTATCACCTAGTACAAATGCTCTTTATGACAGGTCCTGAGGTGTTCTGGTTGCTGAGAAGGGGATGGTGGAGAGTTGTATAGGGTAGAGAGAGCCAAAAGTGATGCAGTCTTATGCTCACTTTTCAGTGTGATCTCAGGTATGAATTATGAAGTGGGGATGCTTTGGAGAAAACTGGTTCAAACAGACCAGGCAAAGTCTGGGGGAGAAAGAACACCTAAGCATTATACACAGCTGGGGGTCAACCTCTCAATTTTGATCCTTTACATTTGACCAGTGAAGATAGTTTAAGGTTTCTCTGCTAAGCAATTTTATAGACTAACTCTTTGGAAAACAAAAGGTCAGAACACTGTTGGAGAAATCTGTTACAGGATGTATGTATGGCTAGGCTTCGTGAACGAAGCTCCAGGGAGGGCTCCATCCACGCTCCTCCTCAGCACCTTTTCCAACGCGCTGATAAAAAGAGGATAGCAGATAGCACCCTCGAGCCTGAGCAATGGATTTTTTTTAGGTGAGACACAGCATGTGCAGAGCTGGACCCACCCTTTAGTCCTAAGGTTTATCTGCCAGGGCCTAGCAAGCTTGGACGCTGGCAGCCAAGTCCTTAGGATGGAGGTTTAAGCTCTTAGCTGGAAGGCCTTCCAGGGCTAAATGAGCTACATCTGCCCAGATTTGGAATCAGAGTTGTCCTTCTCCTAGGATGACTGCCAGAAGGCTAATGAGCACATCCTACCCATCCAAGGATTCTAGGAACATGGGTATCACTCCCCACACTTTCCCGTGGGCAATGAGTTTAATGCTCCCTCTGCTGTGGGCACAGTTATGGCACCAGGGGCCACAGGAGACCACAAGGGATTTTCAGACTGTGCCTGCTATTACAGTAAGGCTTTGCAGAAAAGGACATTCAAAGGGCTTTATTAGAAGGAAGAAATAAGAATGTTTAAAGCACAGGAAGAAGAGCCCTATCCTTTCAAAGATTGTAAATAGAAGGCAGGACATAGAGAGCTGGAGAGCGAAACAAAGGTAAATACAGCTAAATATAGACTGTATAAGGGAAAAGCAGGTGGTAATAAAAGCACAGGAGGAAAACCAGACAAAATTCATCAAGCTGGGATCAAAGAGGAAGCTACTTATAAAAGGTCACAGCAGGATATGCTCATGGAATGGTGAGGAGGTGAGTCAGTCTCTGCAAAGACAGTTGTAGACAACCGGAGAAAGGTAAGAATTTAGTCCCCAGGAGCATGGGGATAGAAGGAAAGTGGCGTGTTTGGAAGCAGTAAGATAGGACAAGCTTGTCTGTTATTTTTTAATAATAGCTTAAAAAGATATCTTGGTCTTGAGGTGAGCTAAGTGAAAATATTGCAAATTAGCTGTGAATAGCTACTGGCCTCATTTGGTCACAGTATTAATCAGACCTCTGATGTACCTGATACATACTCAACTTTCTTCCTCTCTTGCTGGCTTTACTTTGTCAATTAAATTCAAACTCTACTTGGTATATGAGCTTAGGCACAACTTTATGTTGATGCTGAGAATATCCCAACGCAAGGACATAATTTCACTATGATATGAAGTGGTTGAAACCCGAGTTGAGGCCATTGAAAGAGTAAGGGTAGATATGTTGTCCTTAATTGTAGAGCATTAAATATTCAGGTTGTAGATTAACTCAAGTTGGAGTTCTCTGATTCAGCCTGAAGATCTCCACCATTCAGATTGCCATGCTTCTCCTCAGAATCAACATCTAATCACACCAATTGACCCTGTAGCATTTGCTAACATCTGTGAAGTTATTTTGAAATCACATCTGACTCTTCAAGCAAATGAAAAAGAAAACAAATCTTCTACTAAAAAGAATCTTCAAGAAAGGTGAGGGCATCAGAAAGGATGGATGACTCAGTGTAATCACAGCCTTCAGATATGATGCTGAGGTGCTAACCTCAGTGGAAACTTAAGGAAAATCTGTGCACCACAGGAAATTAGCAGCATCAAAGTAACTTATCTTACTTCTAGCCAGATATATGACCTGATGACAATCTCTTTAGCCAGAATTAGCAATCATATAGTCACTTCACAACTGGGAAGGACCCCCATCCTCCATCCTCCTTCCAAATTGGTACTGGGAACAGGCAAAGAGACTGCTTTGACTGGTGATATAGGAGATTTCTACCCCGATTTTATTACTGCAAGTTCATTTTGAACTATTAAAAAATAAGGTGAAAGGACGATGAAGTGTGGTATATGTAGGGAGAAGAGAGACATGAGGAAGTAATTCCAGGTGTTGGTTGGGTTCATCCTGCCCTCCCTGTCACTGGTGCAATGCACATCTTGCATGCTTTGCTCCTCATGTGCATATGTCTCCCTAAGTTGGATGAAAGATCTACCGCTATCTTGCAACATGCTCCCAAACTGAATCTTCTCTGACTCCTCTGTCAAGAGGCTGCACTCATCACATACTTTTATTGCACAAGAATTCAGCTATGTGTCCAAATACTTTTTAAACTGAGAGAAATAAATTATTTGGGTAAGCAGGAGATAATTTTGGCCAGCTCTGATGGAATTCTCCTGACTTTCATAGTTACGTGAGAAAGCATATCTAAAAATGTATTTGTGTTAATGTCAACATCTCTACATTCTGTCTGGTTTTTTTTTAGTGAGGAGATATTCTGAAGGAACATCTTAATCTGTTTACAGTATAAACAAATACCACATGGAAGTAAACTTTAATTTTTAAACCCATTCGAATGTGTTTCTGCCTCTTCAAGTCAGTGATCCTAATTTCATAACGCACAGATTGCATGCACAAATAAATTTTTCCAGCAAACATTTTTATAATATGAGGCTAAAACTCATGAAAGAGCTGCTATATAGACCAGAAGTAATTACAAAAATTAGCTAAAATATTAGTTACAATTCAATGACTGAAATCAGAACCATTCACTGTTTTGTTTAAGTTTCCTGTTGTTTAAGTATTTATTTAATTCCCTTTACTATTTCATTTTGCATGTGCCACAATCCTGAATCATAGAATGTTAGTGGTTGTAAGGGACCTAGAAAGATCATTTAGTCCAACCCCCCTGCCAGAGCAGGATCAAAAAATACTTAGAGTTCTGCAGGTTATTGATGATACCAACTAAATATTGAATTCTTTTTTGATGTGTTCTCTTTCAGAGATAATAATGTTTCTTTTACACATTCAATACATATACAGAGCACAGTAATAAATCATTGTGAGAATATATGAACTTTTATATAAATTATATGATCAGAAGAAACAGTTACATCACTACATTTCAGTAAGTTTTTTAATACAAAGGACACAACTTACATCATTGCCTTTTCAAATATCAATTTAGTGTTCTGCTGAGCAGTACCTGCTGAGAGCATTAAGAGACAACTTTCCAGAGCTATTGTGAAACCTCTTACATAAAACTGTAATCTAATTTTGCAGTTTTAATTTATTTTTGTTTTGAGGAGTATTTATATGTCTATACTCCACCTGGAAATTTCAAAGCCTACTTCTATGTGAAGCTGCACATTAGAGAGAAAAAACTGTTCTTTCTAAGTACATGTATTTATTCATTCATGTTTCTCTTCTCCATTAATCTAAGGTCAGAGTTCTTACTGACCAAATATAGAATCATAGAATGTTTTGTGCTGGAAGGGACCTTTAAAGGTCATCTAGTTCAACAACCCTGCAGTGAGCAGGGACATCTTTTAACTAGATCAGATTGCTCAGCGCCTCATCCAACCTGACTTTTAATGTTTCCAGATATGGGGCTTCTACCACCTCTCTGGGCAACCTGTGCCAGGGTTTCAGCACTCTCATCAAGAAAAATTTCTTCCTTGTATCTAGCCTAATTCTCCCTTCTTTTAGTTTAAAACCATTACCACTTGTCCTATTGCATCATGCCCTGCTAAAAAGATTGTCTCCATCTTTTTAAAGGCTGCCCTTAACTACTGATAGGCCACAATAAGGTCCTCCTGGAGCTTTCTCTTCTCCAGTCTGAACAACACCAGCTCTCTCAGCTTTTCTTCACAGGAGAGGTGTTTCAACTTTCTCATCATTTTTGTGGCCCTCCTCTTAACCGCTCCATCAGGTTCATGGCGTTTTTGTGCTGAGGACAACAGAGCTGAATAAAGTACTCCATAAGGACACATACATTTGTTACTTTTTTAAAATGAGAAAGCATAATAACTACTGTAAATAATGTTAAAATAACATTTGGTATAATTTATAGACAAGTCACAAGATTCTTTTAATATCTTCCATTTCAGTAGCATCAGTGATTTTCAGATTTTTTTTCCCTGAAATGTTCAGCTTGCTTTGGACAACAGAAAAATCTCTCTTTGCCATAAAATATTTTTTATTTGGGAAATATGATACTTTGTATGAGATTGGTATTACCTTACAGAACCTTTTACAGGACTGCATTGAATTGGAACAAAATAGTTTGTCGTAACTTCCATTAATCTTTATTATCTTGTGAGAGTTTTCTAGTATCAAAAATCTCATCCTAGACGTAAAACATAAGCACTTTGCTAAAGCTTGTCTAAAGCAAAAGTGGACTGTTTGCCATCTGCAAGGCTCAGATTGCCTTTTCTAATCCCTGAACTGGTGATGCTTATCAGTAGTAGATTTGGGCTGCTAGTAATACTACTACTCAGGCACAGTCTGAAAATCCCTTGTGGTCTCCTGTGGCCCCTGGTGCCATAACTGTGCCCACAGCAGAGGGAGCATTAAACTCATTGCCCATGGGAAAGTGTGGGCAGTGATACCCATGTTCCTAGAATCCTTGCATGGGTAGGATGAGCTCATTAGCCTTCTGGCAGTCATCCTAGGAGAAGGACAACTCTGATTCCAAACCCGGGCAGATGGAGCTCCTTTAGCCCTGGAAGGCCTTCCAGCTAAGAGAAGGACACTCTAATAAAACCTCCATCCTAAGAAGGAGCACCCTCTCTGCAGCCAACTCCTGAAACATAGAAGCATGGTATAATCTGAATTGTGATTCTTCTGTAGTGTCTGTAGAGAATATGCCTAGATTTTTTCTGTTTTAAAAAGTTATCTCTGCTTAGCCTCAAAGTGCTGGCATAACGCAGCACTTGTCCTTCATCAAAAATGACCCAATTACTTAAGGTATTTTTAAACTGAAGATTACCCTTACAGAAAAGATCAGACTCAAATGTTTTAATTGCATCAGTTATCTTAAGTAGTTCATTAAAATGTTATAACACTGACAGGTGATGCTCTGTAGAGTTCACATTTATGTGATCTTGTTTGCTTTAATATTTATTTTGTAAGCCATAATCATTTAACTCAGCAAATATGCTTCTGTGTGGATGTATGAACAATGGAAAATTCATTGTTTCAGAGCATGTAAAATCAAAGAACTTGTGTGCAGACCTGAAAATGCACTATTTTTCTCTTCTACTTTCATTTTTTATGAAAATAAAAATCTCCTGAACTAATCATTGGGAAGCCATGAAATATGGCTGAACTATTATCTGGATGAAGGGGTAGAGTGTACCCTCAGCAAGTTTGCGGATGATCCCAAGCTTGGAGCAGTGGCTGGCACACCAGAAGGCTGTGCTGCCATCCAGAGTGACCTGGACAGGCTAGAGACATGGGCAGGGAGAAACTTGATGAAATTTAACAAGGGTAAATGTAAAGTACTGCATCTGGGNCCAGTGTAAGTGCCAGAGCACTGGCCCAGGCTGCCCAGGAGGCTGTGGAGTCTCCTTGTCTGGAGACATTGCAGAGCTGCCTGGACACATTGCTGTGTGAGCTGGTCTAGGTGATCCTGCTCTGGCAGGGGGGTTGGACTACATGATCTTTCTAGGTCCCTTCCAACCCCTGACATACTGGGATACTGTGATCTTGAAGGTCCCTTCCAACCTAGGCCATTCTATGATTTTGTGACATACAGAAATAAGTGCCCATGACAAAGACCCTAATTTCTGTGGATTTAGAGGTGCTGTGAAAAGGTCAAAGTCATCATCCTGAAGTTGAATTTGTCAAAGAAGATAAAGCTCTCAATTCTATAATGATATTGAAACTTTGATTTCAAAGAGGAATAATGATTTTATAGTGCTGTAGAATAATCTTTGTTGCAGTCAGTCATAAAGAGGTGATGAAACTGGGATATTCTCATATTTAGTGTATTCTCTTGATCCTGTGTATTGTCTTCTTATTCTACTAGCTGTATAGTCTTCCAGACTAAATTACTTGTGTAAATTAGATAGAACATAAAGAAGGACATGATTTTTTTCCCTGCTAAAAAAGGCCTTTGAACTCAATCAGGCTAAATCTAGGCCAGTGACTGAAAAGAATCTATCAGCACTCAACACAGATTCTAATAGTTATCAGAAAAAGTGTAAAAGCTTGACCTGCAAATTCCATCTCAGCTTCCAGCTGTGACTGTGTTAAAAGCACTTACAGGCTGCAGCTGTTTTTTGATGGGACCAGCCTGATCACACTCTCCAGACAGAGAACGTCATGTATGTGCTGCCTTTCCCTGAAACTTGATCCAAAGGGTTTTTTTAAGCAGCTTCCAGCTCAGAGCAGGTCGCTTCTGTGACCCATGTCGTCAGAATAATTATTCAGATGTCCTGTCCCTCAGCATTTTCCAGTGAGAAGATAGCTTGAACTGATATCATTTGACAAAAATCAGATCCTAAAATACAAAACCCAAATGACGATTATTTTTCTACATCTAAACTTCATTTGAAACTAATCTGAAGTAACTGAACATATATGCTCACATATCCTATGTGTGGGACACCAAATTTTGTTTCAGCATTGTAAGGTATTTGAAGCCCATCTATTTAAAAACTAAAAAGCACAAAGATGGCAATTATGTGCTACTATCCAAAAAGGTATCGGTTACATCACATGAACATTTTATCATTTGATTAAAGCCAATATGATAGTAGCAAATTTCTGTCACTGTACTAACACAGATAAAGAAGGTAGGTAATGTATCTACCCTCAGTTAATATACAGTTGTTCCAAGGGAAAACTGAATGAGTCTGAGTAGAGTTTACTTCAAGAAAAAACTAAGTACAGAAAGATGTTCCACCTACAGCAAGAGTGATTAAAAAGGGAGTGATGGGAAATGAGATGTTTGCTTGTCAGCATTCATACTCCATTTCAGGGATTTTCAGAGAATCAAGACAGATTCTTTTAAACTAGATGACTTGAATGGAGTGTGTTTTCTCCACTCTCTTGATTATATATCCCAGAAGGCCAAAATCAGTTCTGAATCCTTGCTTTGAAGCATACTTCTGGTTGTTAGTTGTTTTACACTTGTTTTACCTTTAACACTAACTTCTTTAGGTAGTTATCAGTTTTATACATTAGCAGAACTAAGGTACAGTCTGAAAATCCCTTGTGGTCTCCTGTGGCCCCTGGTGCCATAACTGTGCC
>VWZO01041629.1:13026-32436 GCA_013396975.1 Bucco capensis
AAAAAAATCCCTAGTGCAGGCTCGAGGGTGCTATCTGCTATCCTCTTTTTATCAGCGTGCTTGGAAAAGGCGCTGAGGAGGAGCATGGATGGAGCCCTCCCTGGAGCTTCGTTCATGAAGTCTAGCCATACTTACATACATTAGCAGAATTACCTTCTTTTAGAAAAACTTGGAGGATTTCTAATTTTTTTGGTATATCAACTCCTTTGGTGAAACTGCAGGAAAGCCATTCCTGGAGGTGGCAAACAACCTATTTTTCATTTCAGATAGATGCATTTATAATAGGAATGTCTAAATATAAGTTACTGTGCAATAACAAGTGTCTTTAAACAACTGAGCATCACTTACTGTCAGCTTCATATCTTAGCTCTCTTATGCTTGTCCTTTAACTGATGATCTAGCCTTGATGAATTCAGCTATTCTTGTTAAGACACTTCAGGATGAAAGAAGAAAGAAAAAATGAGTTAGTCTGCCTTTATATTTTGCCTTCTGTTTTACAAAAGAATAAGTCAAAACTCATTGAAAGACAAAAGTCCTTGAAGGACAAAGTAATTTAAGGGTTGTAAGGTAAGGTAAGGTAAGGACACATGCTATCTCACCAAAATTAGACTATTATTGTATGACTATGGTTTCTTTTTACTTCTTTCTCGTTTAGTAACTCTCATGTACCATTTACATACACATACACACACACATGTCTGTGTGTGTATAATAAGACCCCACAGTCTTATGTTTTAACCAAAGGATAAATTATCTATTTAAACAAAATAAATAATTATCAATGAAAATGATACACCAATACATGATTTTCAGAACTTCTGTTCAGTGCATAACAAGTTCATACACGTTATATTTTGATAACTTCCTTCTGGTTTTCTCTTGATAACTTTGGTAAGAGTGATGCTACAAGATGAAAATGGAGAAAGAAAAAATATTGCAGATGTCAACCTAAGAAACAGAATAAAATACAGTGAGGAAATGGTCTCTGGAGACAGTATAACAGATATGATTCTGATGCTGTACTTGAGTATAATCAAGAGACCGACGAGGTGATACGCTTAATATTTTTGAGGATGTCCAAATGTAGTAATAAGAGAACCTAAATTCTCTGGTTTTACCCTGCTAAGCCTCTGTTTTTGAAAACTGCTCTCAAATTTACCTTTACTACTGCATTCTCTGCAGCACCATTATACATTTCAGTTTCCCTTGTACACGCTAAATGCAATAAGAGGGAGAGGATGAAGGCACTATTTTTATTAGTTGTTTTGAAAAGAGTTGCAGAAATAAACTTTTCCTCTTTCTGGCCTTCTGCCATGCTCAAATTTACAGCTGCAATATTGAATAGATCTCTTCTGAGGTGGATACTACAGCTGAGGAGACTTCTCAGATTAAAATGCCTCTTCTCTCTTTAACAGCTTTGGTCTTTGAAATAGATTGCAATTTTTTTTCTCTCCAGTCAAAGTTCCACTTGTGGTATTGTATCCCAGATTAATAGATATTCTGAAATTATTGCTACAAAGGGACTTACTACTGATAAGAAATGAAACACACTAATTGTAAATGCAGTGAGTGCAATAGAAGATTATAGAGTGTAAGTTTTTGTAAGCCTCCTTTCTGCTCCTGTACAGTACTGCTAGTGGTCATCTCAGATGGGTTTACAGGGAAAATTCAGAATGTTCTTCACAAAACAGAAAGTAAAATACATTGATAAAATCTTATCTTTGTCAGAGAACAGACCAGATTATGTTGACTCAGACACTAATATTGTTATTTATGCTTAGAAGATACTGGGAAACAATAGAAATCTGTTACCTAAATCATTGTAAAGAACTTTTCTGTATTAATCACTTCTAGGCAAGGAAAAACATATTAAGAATACTCTATAAGAGATTTATTTATGACAGCAACTTAGTACTTGAAGTTTAAATAATGGTATCTATCTTTTTTGCAACCACATCAAAGTAAATGGCATTATATTATGGATAAAATCTGAAGTAATATGTTTTCGTCTCTATTTCTGAGAGTAGTGTTACTATTAAGTAGCATCAGTCTATAGGAACACACATCATATGGACTGACTGATGTAAATTCTTTCAATCTATTTCTTCTGACCCTAGGAACATGGAGCAGTTCAGTGTAGCAATAGCAATTTTGTTTGATGTGAATTTTGGTTATTTTACATGTTTCTTGTGTATATTTTAAAAGCATTCATGATGATTTTATTTATTTTCCTGATAACAGTGGCAAATCCAAAACATATATTATGACAAAGGTGGTAAAATTTTGTTTGGCTAAATAAGGGCAAAGTACCCAGGAAGCTTGCACAGCTTTTCCTGAGTTCCCAAATGACTCTCAGCTATGAAGCCTCTTGGTTTTCCTGACTTTCTTTGGTGAAGGAAATTTCAGAAAGTCAAAAAGTAATCTTGAACTATTTCTGCACCTATGTTCTGAGGGTACCCAGAGTCCAAAGCAAGGAATTTATAGACTTGAGTGTTACTAGGCTGCTTATTTCCCTTGTGTAGAGAGATGTAGAAATAGTTTTGCATGAATACAAATTCTAGCTCATTACATAATCTTACAAACTACCTATATCCACAGAAGAAACAAGAAACTTCCCACTTAATCCCCAAACAGATTCCATTACATATCTTCTTGCTCTGTATGACATTACCAGATCAATGAGGTTTCTGGCATTAGTACAAACAGCAGCTTGGATTTTTTCTGAATTTATTCCAGTATGACTTAAGCCTGATAAAGAATTCATACCCCCTGTGGAATTTGGGAAGATTACTATGTTACTAAACAGAGGTGAAGTAGTAGCCAAACCTGCATCAAGAAAACAGGAACATCTGACTGTTAATGCATTGTAAGTAGAAATATTTGGAGTTTTTTGCTATGTGTCCGCAATCCTTCTGGGTTTATATGAGATGAAAATTAAGATATGCTCTTTTTTTCACTCCTGATGTTACTTGTATTTGTCTATTTGATATGAAAATGCACATATAAAATGTCTGTGGGTCATCAAAGTGATTATTTTTGACTGATTACTATAATTACAACTGATACTTTGGTCATGAATACTAAAAATTCGGGGGGGTATAAATTCAAGGACAAGAAAGTTGGAGTTCATTAATTTCTTTCATTTAAGTACACACTAGAAGTGCTGAGAGAAAGCCTTCCCTCCTAACAAAAGTGATAAGTAAAACTGCTGGTGGTATGGCCACTACTTATTACTAAGGAGAACACCCAGCAGTATCAGATAAAAACTATATTCTGTAAAAAAAAAGCACTTTGAAAAATGTAATTCACACTACTGCTCAAACATATGTGCCAGCCTGTTGCTGATATATTTCATGTTTTTCTGTGGGGGACTACGGCAGGTCCGGCAGTCCCATGGTGGGAGGTATGGAGTCAGAAACTGACCTGGAAGTTGTCACAGTCAGCCATGGGAAGAGGAAGGAGTGATCATAGAGTTTGGAGGAATGATTGCAGAGTTGGTAGTTTTGTAAATAAGCATGACTTGGCAATATGCAAATGTTAACCAAAAGAACATTATTATGGTTATAAGTAACCCGTGGCTAAGTGACACCTGTCCTGGAGAAAGAGTATATAAGAATGACTGAACTCAATAAAATAGGCTATTTGCCCGCCTCTTGCTTTCACTGCATTACCTACAGTCTCTGTGTCATTTGTCCGCCTCAACGATGACACTTTTCCTGCCAAAGGCACAATTTTTCTGTTTGAAGTAGCCTGTGCCTTCTATTGTGTTGTCTGTTTCGCAGCCAGCATCTCAGTAAATTGAACACTAGAACTGCACTGAACTAAGAGTGCTTTTTAGGATATTCTTAAACTGTTGTGCTGTTTTGTACAACTACAATTCTTACGGTCTTATTTCTAGCCTGTAATAATGTCCTAAGGCTTGACTTGTGATGATAATAACACAAGGAGGGAGGCAACCAAGTTGGGAGGCAGTGTCCATCTCTTGGAAGGAAGGAAGGCTCTGCAGAGGGACCTGGACAGGCTAGGTGAATGGGCAGTGACCAATGGCATGAAATTCAACCAGGCCAAGTGCAGAGTCTTACACTTTGGCCACAACAACCCCATGCAGCGCTCCAGGCTGGGAGATGAGTGGCTGGAGAGTGGCTCAGCGGAGAGGGACCTAGGAGTATTGGTTGATAGCCGGCTGAACATGAGCCAGCAGTGTGCNTGTAAAGGGTTTGGAAAAATGAAAGTAGCATTGCAATATATACTGAGATATTTTATAAACAAGGATAAGCCTCAGAACAAAGGCACTGCTGTAGTTGACCATAGAGAACAGAAACAGTGAGGAAACTGGCATGTTGCCTTGATGTTCTGGGGTTTTCTTTATTTGTTGCAGATTAATTTTTATTGCTCCAGGAAAAAAAATGTAATATCAGACAAAATCAAAGCCCTGAAATTTATACTAAGTGGTGAACAAATTTGCTTTTGTTTAACAAAAATGTAGAGGCATCTGCATACACAATCACTGGAATGCAACAAAACAGAAAAGGTTCTCACTGACAGAAACTCTCTTTACCTCATTGTTGTTGGTTTCATTTTGAGAAAACCTGTTCAAGGCTTTGGTCAAGAGAAACAAGGGATTAATTTTACTGAGAAAGATGTTTATGTGCTGATTATGTCTAGGTCTGACTGGATGTCAGGGAAAGGACTTTAAGAAGCAAGGCTATCACTAAATGCATATTTAAATAGCTCAGCATTTTTTCATAAAATCCATCCAAGAAAAAAATGTGCTAGAGTTTTAAAGTTCCCACTTTTCTGTGAATCCCCAAAAGAAATTCAGTGTCACTGACATTTCTGAGAGTCGTAGAAACTTACAAGACTGAGGATCTTCTCTTTGAAGCATACCTAGTGGTTGTTTTTGAGCTTGTTCTATATCTGCTATATTCTGAGGCATGCAAAGGTCTGTGATAAACCAGGATAATCATCAGCAGTCAATGAGAGCTTAGGGAAAACAGCAGAAAACCATCCATGACCTTCCTAATGTAGATATTTGCTGTGCTTGTGTCAGCTGATACAGAAGAATCCTCAGAGTTTCTACTGACTAGAAGAAACCAACTTGCTTTATGAGTGTTTTATAAAAGTTACATAATAATCATTAATATTTATGAGGCTAGTATTACTGAATAATTACCTTGAATATAGGATGGTAATATTTTTTTAGCTAGTTGGAGTGGATATTAAGCTTTAGCCAACCCCGTATAGAATAGAAAAAGAAAAAAAGGACTACCTTTTCAAATTATTTTTCCATAATCACTTCAGTTGTGGGTTTTTTTGTTTTGTTTTTTTTGACCAAGAAACTAAAACTGTTGCCTATGCAATAGTATGTACAGATGTATGCTGTGATGGTGATAGGGGAAACATAAGGGACTGCATAAACCTTTCAGTGCCACATGACCAAAAACATATGTATTACATGGGACAACAATAATGTGGAGGCTATGGATATGTCAGGAACTCCTGCTTCCATCACTTCTTTAGCTCTTCTGCAAGTGTGAGAAATGCTTTATTTTTTTCTGGATTTATAAGTATCACTACGAGTTAGAGTTATAATTTGTCCATCCTAAGAGGTGATGAAGCAATTGCAGTTTTCATGGTTCTCACAGGAGCACTTTTCTTTCACCATAGCTAGAGATGTCCACACTTCTCCAGGTGTTAAAGCAATTATGCTGGATGGTAAACTACAGGAAGAAAAGAGAGGAAAGTTTCATTTGTATATTTCTTATTGGTTAATCTTGGGGGAGAAAGTTGGAAGTAGTTTCTTGGTTGTTTTTTTTTTGTTTCTTTTTGATATCTGCCTTTGGAATTAAATCATGATGCTTCCCAGAAGTTCAAACAAAATACAGGTATATTCTTTCCGATAATCAAGAGAGGGAGTTAGCAGAACGCAAAATACTTTGTAAAATCTTCATGTTGAACTACCTTCAGTTTAAATAATGAATATTTCTGTCAACTTTTTTCCTGCATATGTTACTTTCTGCCAACATGGAAAGTGTGTGATGCTCAGAAATCACGTATTTGAAGACTTTGAGGTCAATACAGAAAGGCAGTAAGTGCCTGTTTGTACTGATAGCCATGAAAATATAAGAGTGCTCCATTCTGTATGGAAAGTCTTCCTCTTGTGAACTATGAGAGAATACTGTTAATGAAATTTGAAAGAAATAAAAGGAGTTTGATGCAGAGTAAGACTGCATCATTTTCTCCCATTTTTTTCCAACCTAACATAATTTAAATCGTTCTGTGGAATGTCAGGGAAAGATAGTTAAGAATATTTGTGGTCAAAATCTTGACTGTTCTGGGCTGCTGTTACTGGAAATGAAATGTTAATTTATGTATCACAAACCAGGAGTAGAAAAAAGAGATTTTTCATCCAGAAAAACAGATTGCTTAGAACTCAGTCATTCCAACTAATCTGTAATTGTGCATCTGTATTATAAAACTACCTAGGCAATTCTTGAACTATAGTGTAGTGTGATTATTAGTGATTGATCATCAGTAGTAGGCCATGTATTTAAATACTTTTTTTGGACTTTATTAAGCATGAACAGAATAACATTTCTAACACAAAGAAAGTCACTGAAGAAAGCTGCTAAGGAATATCTACACCTTTTTTATTTCATTATGACTGTGAATTACATTTTAATTGCTTGAATAGGAAATGAATTTATTTTATTCCAGAACTGATCACTTAAAGTATTAAAAGTTTTGGCTCCTTTTGAAAGTGGACAGAAGCTCAACTTTTGCAGAAAAAATGTCCCCTTTCTGACTGTAAATTGAGTAAAGATGAATGAAGAGAGGAAGGGGAAACTATTAACTTGTTTTTCAAAATTGTCAGCAATCTATTGTTTCTGCAGCAAGTTCTCCCTTACTTTGAGTTATTGCACTTTTTTGTCCTGTGAAGCTATGTCCTACTTACTCTTATGTGTCTTCAGGGCACAAAAGGCACCAAAAATGAGACAGGAGCTTGGATGTACATGGTGAGACCAGTATGTTAAAATTAATGGGATCCACAGAGAGGAAAGTGCCATAGGCAGTAATGGGAATAAAAGGCCATTTGTTTTTCTTTTGCAGGAAGAAAAGCTCAGCAGCACAAAAACTGTGCAGGTGCTGCTTTTCTTTATATCCTTCTTTTTTCTTTCTTGGTCTCTCTTCTGTGTGAGAGGCCTAATGGACAATAGGTAGAATCTTGTTCCAAAATTGGAGACACACCACAAGTTCAAGGAGAATGCTTAGTCCATGCATAGGTGTGAGCTCATCTGATTTACTGTGGGGAATTGTTGCAGATGGTTTTGGGGTTTTTTTCACTGCTGCAGAAGAGTCTATTTCTCACAGAATCACAGAATCACCAAGACTGGAAAAGACCCCCAGGATCATCAAGTCCAGCCTATGACCCAATACACCACAACATCTAAACCATGCCAATTGTCAATTCTCCATTGACTCCTACAAAAATGCTGCCTTTAACTATGCCACATTTGTTTACTTTTCAGCTAAAAGAAAAAAACAACAACAAACCAACAACAGTACCAAAAACATAGCTTGACTCTTAATAAGCAGCAGAGAATATGGTAGTATATGATTTATATACTTTATATATTTATACTTATATATTATTATATACTTATATACTTATATATTATATATAAGTTATATATATATATTATATATATATTATATACTTATATATTTATATATATACTTTATATATTTATATATCAGAGAGTCGTGGTCAATGACTCTTTGTCCAGGTGGAGAGCAGTGACGAGTGGGGTCCCTCAGGGCTCTGTCTTGGGACCTGTGCTCTTCAACATCTTCATTAACGACCTGGACATAGATATCGAATGCACCCTCAGCAAGTGTGCGGATGACACGAAGCTGAGTGGTGTGGTTGATATGCCAGAAGGGCAGGATGCCATCCAGAGGGATCTGGATAAACTTGAAGAGTGGGCCCAAGAGAATAAAATGAAGTTTAATAAGTCAAAATGCAAGGTCCTGCATTTGGGAAGGAGTAACCCTAGATATGAGTATAGACTGGGTGAAGAGCTCATTGTAAGCAGCAGTGCAGAGAAGGACTTGGGGGTCATGAGAGATGAAAAGCTGGAGATGAGCCAGCAATGTATATTCACAGCCCAGAAGGCCAACAGCATCCTGGGCTGCATCAGGAGAGGCATGAGCAGCAGGGCTAGGGAGGTGATTCTGCCTCTCTACTCTGTGCTTGTGAGGCCTCACCTGGAGTACTGCATCCAGTTCTGGGCTCCTCAGCATAAAAAAGATGTGGAGCTGTTGGAGCGAGTCCAGAGGAGGCCACAAAGATGATTAAAGGACTGGAGAACCTCCCCTAGGAAGACAGGCTGAGACAGTTGGGATTGTTCAGCCTGGAAAAGAGAAGGCTTCCAGGGGATCTTAGAGCAGTTTTCCAGTACCTAAAGGGAGATTATAGGACAGAAGGGGAGAGACTTTTTAAGCAGTCAGACTGTGATAAGACAAGGGGGAATGGATATAAACTGAAGGAGGGGAAATTTAGATTGGAGATTAGAAGGAAGTTCTTTCCCCAGAGAGTGGTTAGGCACTGGCACAGGTTGCCCAGAGAGGTTGTGGCTGCTCCATCCCTGGCAGTGTTCAAGGCCAGGCTGGATGCAGCCCTGGGTGACCTGGTCTAGTGATCGGCATCACTGCTCAGTGTGGGGAGGTTGGAACTAGATGATCCTTAAGGTCCCTTCCAACCTGCCCATTCTAGGATTCTATGATTCTATGATTTATCCCCTGTGAAAACAAACAAACTAAAAACCAGAGGAAATTGCCTCCGAACTGCTGAGCACCATGCAGCTCTAGTTATCTGGGGAAATTTCTAGCGTATTTTAGGCTGAAATACCTCTTGCAATTTAGGATGAACCCATGCACCAACATGAAGCAGCAGTACTGAGGTAGTCATGTGTACAATGTAATACTACGTGTTCTTGACCTTCAGCTGAATCATTTTTGAAAGTCAAACACACTCTCACAGACTTTCAATATCACATAAACAAATCACTTAAATTCCTTGCATTTGCTTCCTTGTTTATACATTTGTGTCAGTCTTCTCACTGGGAATATAGAAGGTAGACAGAACTACAATATACAGTGCTATTTTATTAGGTATAGGACAGACAAGCATAAAATGCAGTTACTCCTCCTATCCTCTGGGCTATTAAGGAACTCTATCTGTACTTTGTACTTGTCTAGAAACACAGAAGAGTTCAACTCATTAGTAAGACAAAAGCAAGCAGCTTAAGAAGCCTATATGCTATCCAGAAAACACACAATTGGTGGGTAGAAATTTCACATGGAGCATTTAATTGACACAAAAGCATGGTGAAACTTCTGGCAAAACAGTGGAATGTATGTTAGTCACTGAATGTATGTATGTATGTTAGGCACTGGCACAGGTTGCCCAGAGAGGTTGTGGCTGCTCCATCCCTGGCAGTGTTCAAGGCCAGGCTGGATGCAGCCCTGGGTGACCTGGGCTAGTGATTGGCATCCCTGCTCAGTGCGGGGAGGTTGGAACTAGATGATCTTTAGGGTCCCTTCCAACCTGCCCATTCTAGGATTCTAGGATTCTATGAATACTAACCTTCTGGAAGCTTATCCTGAAATGTTAATCATGTATGTAATCCTTTATAGGTCAGTCAAGCTTTACACAAGGTACACATATTTGTAAGGACATTGTTCCCTGTAAGTTAAACCACTCTGAATCTAGGCTGCTGCAACCTGTCCAATTCTACTTATTTGTTGCAATTAGAGAACAGTTTGTGTTAAAGCTTCTGATACTGTAGCTTGACACTATTGAGCGGGAGGTTTTGAGCTAATTTCCAAAGGGCAGTTGTGATTTAGGGCATTTTTCTTTGATTCAGAGAAATAGCTATAAAAAATTTCAGTACTATGAAATTAGGTAGAATATATTGAAAAATAATTTGTAGACACATACATTTCTGCATTAAGAGATTCTAGAATATTTTAATGTATTTTTACAGCAGAAACAAGATTATATGGGGGGAAAATTGTCTTACATGTAAGAGAGTTCTTTGGACACTTATCAATCTAATACTTTTTTTACTGAAAATTTTCCTGATTGAGTACAAATATACATTACACAGGTACTCTGCTATTTTAAAAAGAAAAAAAAAAAATCTCCATCTTGTTTTATCCTTTTAGAATATATTTCTTCCTTTGTCTTATATTAATGCATTGTGAGCATATACTTGTGCTAAACTTAGAGCCTATTTTTTCCCCTGTATGGCCCTACCAATCTAACCACATAAAAACATTCACAAATATTTTCTTCTGTTTTATTTCCCTCATCCTCTAGTTTTATTTTTTCCTTTACATTCTTTGTTGTTTACGTAGTAGCATTTATGAAAGGCTGTTCATTTTTTCTCTCCCCCCATCCCTCCACTTCATATTGCACATATGTAGAGAATATATCCCTTGTTATCAATCATAATTTATGTATGTGTTGAAAATAAAAGTGAAAAAGCTTTCCTTTCTCCCTGGAGATCCTTCCTCCTGCTGGTACAGATCCCTCATCTGCTGTGCTTACGGTTCATTGGAAAAAACATTGCCCCTTACAGTATTTTCCTCTGCTGACTACCACTCCTCTGGAACAATTTTAACTTCTCACTTGAGAGCCTGAGTACTCGAGAGCTTAGATCTTGTCAGCAGTCTGCCTATTGCATTTAGCTGCACTAGCCAGATAAATTCAATATGAAGAACCCAAGCTGAGATAGCTGTGAATCTACCCAGTGAACAAAATCACCCAAACAAATAAACAAAAAAGCCAGCATCCTTTGTAAAATATAAAGGTTCTCATTCTCAGGGGAGATGGACAGGAATTTCTTGCTGCAGATTTATTTTAAAGAAATGTATGCCAAATTTTGCCCCCTGGTTACACCTCCTTTATACAATTATTTTTTCTGATGAAGACAGAGGGAGAGAGAGGTGTAACAGAGGAGAGAATTTAGCCCCATTCATATGTGTCACTAATGCATGTTATTTTAAGGTGTAAGATGAAATTTTGTCTGGACAAGATGAATGAGGACCAGAACTGAAAGTATTCTTTGACAATGTGTGGATGGGTGTGGAGAGTAGCATGAAACAGACAGGAAAGAGAAAATGCAGAGTTGGATTTGAGGTAAGTAATATCATACATTCTGTTACAATCCCTGGTGAGAGCATCCAATGGCTGATTTCATCCAAATCTGATGGAGGGGAGATGTTTCAAGAGTAATGATGTTCCCAATAGGTGGTTATTTTGTGTGGGGCGTTTCTTTTTTCTGCTTTGTTTTTCTGTAACTCAGTAATCTTGAAAGAAGAGTTCAGCATTAAAATTTGAGGCAAGAGACACAGAAGAGTTTGGTTAATAGCTGAATCCAGAAAAAACATGGAGCAGCTAAAGATGGGAACATTATCAGTATTAGACAATGTTTCCAAGTTATTTCTGAGGAAGGTATTTGATAAGTTCATAGCTTGAAATAATCCAAACCTACCCTGTGACCTTATATTCAGCCCTACCATTATATTTTTGTGACTTCCATTACTGTCCATAAACTGAAGATATAGGTATTCTGTACAAAGGTTGCATGTTTAGCTGTATAGGATTTGGGAAAACAATGATGTAGGAATGATGAACAACTCTTCACCTAGCATGAGCTGGGTTTTTTTTAATGTTTTCCTACTTTCTGTCTCTTGAGTTTAACTGTTCTGACCCTGTGCATGGTACTGTAGGAGATTGCACTATAGGGAAAAAGGTCTTTTTATTGTTCTTTTTCTTTCTGGTCCTTCCCTTTGGCAAACCCATATTTCAGTGATAGACAGCAGCTTACAGAAGGCAGGAGCAGATAGGATGGGAGATATGCATGGCCAGCCTGTCAGCATAGAGAAAACACACCACTGTAAGGAGTTTTTTCTTTGTAGACTGCTAGAATTTGTGTAGCTAGGCAGGAGCTGCTCATCTGGTAATATAATTATTTGAAAGACTAGTAAATTAATCTATGACATGGTTGTTTTATTTGGAGGTTACAAAGGTCTCTCCAGCTGAGTTTTGTTGGTAATTCCTCAGTGAGAAGGCAAGTTCAGCTGAGCTGGGTAAGTAGATGGAAGTTACCATCCCGCTTGCCTACAGAGTGCAGTACTTCTATTGAAGCTGGTGTCAGTCACAGCCCTCAGAGAGGACATCAGCTGAAGCCTGCAGAAAACTGCTTCCTGCTGTTTGGATCAGGTGTAGTAAATTCTAAAAAGTAAGCCAGGGCTTGTGTGCAGTTCAGTCCAGCTCTGCAGCATGAATTACTACCTTGTAAGTAGTCCTTGAATTTATTACATATGCATGCTTTCCTATATATTAGATATCCAGCCATAATGAGGTTTTGTTAGAGGAGTTTTTACATTTCTAGGTTTATGTAATTTGTTGATAAAAGGTCTAATATACTTGTATATGTTCTATATTGCTAGAACTCCTTAATAAAACAAAAAAAGTGTTTACAGAATCACAGAATCACCAAGACTGGAAAAGACCCCCAGGATCATCAAGTGCAGCCTATGACCCAATACACCACAACATCTAAACCATGCCACTCAGTGCCACATCCAATCTTCTCTTAAACACCTCCAGGGATGGTGACTCCACCACCTCCCTGGGCAGCCTATTCCAGAGCCCAATCACCCTCTGCATGAGGAAGTGCTTCCTAATGTCCAGTCTAAGCCTCCCCTGCTGCAGCTTCAAGCCATGGCCTCTTGTCCTGTCACTAGCTGCCATGGAGAAGAGCCCAACCCCTACCTGACTACAACTTCCCTTCAGGTAGTTGTAGAAGGCAATAAGGTCACCCCTGAGTCTCCTCTTCTTCAGGCTGAATAGTCCCAGTTGCCTCAGCCTTTCCTCATATGGCTTTAGAAAGCTGGAGCCCAGGGAGCAGCTCCTTTAAAACATGTCTGGGCAAAGCTTTTGGAAGAAAAATGCTGTCTTAAAAAAAACCTAACAAACAAACTGTAGCCCTACTATGTTTCCACTTACATCAGGATTATATTCTTTGCCTTGGCCTGAGTTAACTGTGCCCCCTACAGTATTCATGCTGCTGGTATAGAAAATGGAATGTTCTGTAGATTGCCTAGAAGAACTTTCTCTGAGTCTTGATGTTAAGATGGGCAGTGAATGAGACAAAATTACAGTGTGAACCATAGTAAAGTAAAATCATGTTATGATATGCACAATTTGCATCTACTGCTAATCTTACATCAGTAAGTACGATGTTTGTCGTTTTAGTCATCCTTGCTGCTGAAGTCACCTGGCTGGCAAAGCAAAGGACCTTGACAGGAGCAGGTGTTTGGGTAATTCTGAAAATTGCATGAAAGATAGCCTTTTAATCTAGCTCATACAGCCAATTGGAATTGCTGATCTCCTACAGAACTGATTGAACTTTAATGAGTTGAATTTTCTCTGAGTTAAGCTGTTTATGGTTGTGGTTTGAACAAAGTTGTTTTTTGTGTGTGTAGGTCCAAACTGGACATAAACTGGGAAAAGAAAATCTGGGCAACAGCTCTTTTGAGATTAGATTAATAGCCACAGGGATTCACTAGGACTGAGATTGTATCCTTAGCTTGTTATTTTACCTAAGTAAAATTTTTACAAAAATGAAAAAATTTATAGTCATTAAAACATGTTATATCACCTGAAACCTTCTTTCCTGCTTGAGGTTAGGAAGCAACAAAGCTTTGTAAGTATAGCTTGCTCATATGGTTTTAATATACTTGTTCCAGGCTTCTGGTTGTTTTTTTCCCTTTTCTCTCACATGCTTATAAGAATAGGACAGGGGTAATATTGATGTTGGCAGCAGTAGTAGTAGAAAGACACATACAGTGCACCTAGGTGCCAAGCAAGAAGGTGTTTGGAAAGATGAGGCTGGGAGATGAGTGGCTGGAGAGTGGCTCAGCGGAGAGGGACCTGGGAGTATTGGTTGATAGCCGGCTGAACATGAGCCAGCAGTGTGCTCAGGCAGCACGGAAGGCCAATGGCATCTTGGCCTGGATCAAGAATAGTGTGACCAGCAGGACTAGGGATGTGATTCTCCCCCTGTACTCTGCACTGGTGAGGCCTCACCTTGAGTACTGTGTCCAGTNTAATAGCCTAGTGTTTAAAAGCAATTTTAGCACTCCATTTTGTGGCTGTTCTAGATAGGTAGACAGAAGTTTACCTTGTAGTTGAGAAGGCTGCTGGTAGTACAGGTAAGGAAGATAAACCAACCCTAAAAAAAAAGCTAAGTCTATGTTTAAAAAAAATAAAAATCCAAACTCAACATATATGGAGGAATGGGACAATCTTTTGACAATATATTGTACTAAAGTACAGTGACGTATTGATTTTGGTCTGTCATAGTACTCATGGATGGGAAGAAAAGCAGATGGCAACTGCAGAGCCCTACTAAAACCTTTGTTAAAAAACTTATGCAAGTAGCATAAACAAGAAAGCCAGAGGAATGAGAAAAGATTGAAGTGCTTTATATGCTATTTGTTAAAGAAACAATGCGAGACTTCTTATGATATTTTGCAAAATACCTTGAGCCCAATCATAAGGATATTTTAAATCTGCCTTTTGATCAGATGGAAGTGGAGTTCACTCCAGATCAAGTGCTTAGCAGAGAGCTCTTCTACAGTGTTCTCGCCAACTGGTCTGAACAAATTGTTTTACTAGTCAAAGGCTATTTTCAATTATCGGGATTCAATTGTAGCCTTTAAGTTGAATATCCCTTTACCTGATTAGTTACATCAGTTTAATTCTTTGGCAAAATACAACTTGTCTGGCAGTAAATATTCACCAGAAACCGAAATGCTGCTTGGGCTCCAATAATTATTTCTTGATGCTATATGAGAATGTTTTCTTGTCTAGGCCTAATATAGCTTTGCAGAGTGTGTGGGCAATTAGCGAGGTGGCTTTTCAGTGTGTGAAAAAGGAAAATCCTTTTTTCTGCTGAAGCAAGTTTGAACTAAATAGAAACACATACCAACTTCTACTAAAAGGGATGGCAGTGGACTATAGAAACCACTCCAACACATCTTTTCTTTTTATGTGACAAATACTAGGATGACAGGTATCTACACGTGCAGGCACTCCAGTGATATTATCCAGCTGGGGCCACAGAAGTGATTGAATTTCCGAGCTCTGGCGCTGGCTGAGCTGCTGTGAGGTGGAGGTGGAGTGTGTGAGCTTCCAGGCAGAACCTGGACCCGGGGCTCCTGCCCACCGGGCAGCTTGCGACTCCTGGCCAGACGAGACATGCTCTTGACAGCTCTGGGGAAAAGACCGGCAGCTCCGTCAGGTTACGCCTGAGAGCGCTGGGAGCTCCTGCCCAGGAGGAAGGCAACATGAGGGCGGAGAGGTGCTGCGCTAAGCGGCTCCGCACCTCCTGCTCACCGCGGCGGAGCCCGGGGGCGGTGGTTAAGAGCGCATCCAGCCCTGGGTAGGGCAGGGCGGCAGCGCCCTAGGGGCGGGGATGCCGGACAAAGGCTTCCCCGAGAGGGAGTGGTACCCAGCCGCCGAACCCCAGGGCGGAGCCCCGGGGAGCTGGAATGTGTCCGTCGGGACGGGAGAAGGCAAATGAACTTCCCTGGAGGCGCGGGGAGGGAGGAGGAGGAGGCGGCCGCGGCAGCTGCTTTCTTAAAGGCGAAAGTGGGGCTCTCCTGTGCTGCTTTCTGCTTCCCCAAAGGTGGCTGCTGGAGAGGGGGAAGTGGGGGCGGAGCCAGATTCATCCCCGGGCGGGCGGTGGCCCCTCCACTGCGCCAACCTGCAGGCGGGCCGGAGGCAGCAGCCCCGCCCGGTCTCCGTCTGTGCGGGGCCGCGCCTCCGGTCGTCTCCGTCCCGGGCAGAGCCGCAAGCAGCCGTTTCCCGCTGCGTCGGTTTTGGACTGCAGCTTGCTGGCGGCGAGGGCAACAAGCAGCGGCATCTTGGAGCGCCTTCTTCCCCGAGTGCCCTTTCATCTGTCTCTTTCCGCACCCCTCTCGTACCTGCAGCCTTTCCTTCTCACTCCACTCCTCCTACCGTTTAATTTTTCCTTTTCTTCTCCCTTCTCTTACCATTTTCGTTTCTTTTTTTTTTTTTGTATGTGCGTGTAGTGTTTTTGCTTTTCTTCTTTTTCTTCCCTCATCCTGTTCTTTCTTGGACACTCTTTGTCTAGTGTCTCTTAATTTCTTGATTTCTTCTGGGTTTTTTCCTTGGACTTTGCCTTGTCATGTCAAGATGGAAGTCAAGCATGACTGGCTCTCCTCATCCCCCCATGAGGGCTTCGAGCAGATGAGGCTGAAGAGCAGACCCAGGGAGCCTTCCCCAAGCCTCACCAGAGTAGGTGCGAACTTCTACAGCACCGTCAAGCAGCAGGACTACAGTGCCAGTGTCTGGCTGAGGAGGAAAGACAAATTGGAGCACGTAAGCCAGCTTCTATTTCATCCCCTTTTTCTTTCTAGACCTCTGTCTAGGTGTTCTGTTAGGCTACCTGTCTACCAGGTTGAACTCCAGAAGAAAAGTGTTACTTCAGTAATTGGACATGGTGTTACACAAATGGTAGAGAACAGAGAATGGAGATACTTAGAGGTCCCAAACTGGTCAAATTTGAGGTAAAGAAAGAGGATGCCAGTACTGGTCCCAAACCACACACAAGTCTCTTCCTAACTGGGGATATTTTTTAATGTTCTTGGTTTATTCATTCTTCTGTTCCTGCAAATTCAGCACTGATGTAGGAGGAGAAAGATTGGAATGGTGTAGATGGAGGTTAGAGCATTTATATCATGGTGATTATAATGTAATATAGAATTACTGAAAGAAAATAGCTTTTTAAAATTCTAGCTGTGATTTACCTTGCCTCCTCCTTTTTCTTCTTTATGCATGGAACTTTGAAAATATTCAGTTTGTGTGGGGTAGATGAGCTTTCCTTCAGGACATCTATTCCTGCAGCAGTAGTACATGACTTAAGTGTGCTTGGGACCACAATAGAACTGGTATTGTGGCTGGCTCTAGTGACTATTTTATGAGGATTTAAGGTACTTCTAAGTATTCCTGTCTCAGACGTTTGAAAGAATTTTTCATGTTACTTCTAACATAAAGGAAATGGGTTAAGATGACCTGCATACTGTGGAAGAGTTTTCGGAATAGCTTATTAGGTGAAACCCAGTGTACAGTACAATCAAAACAGGAAAGTAGCAGCATTTACAGGGATGCAGAAAAATGTGGATGGGTTTGCATAATGCAACAGTCTGCCATTCTTTGCATTAGTGAGTAATTTGCAATTACAGTCACATTGACTTCAAGATGCATAGAAAAATACTTATTGTGGTACAGCCATGTGAAGTCCCTTTGGGGAGAAATGGTCTCATTACAAGGATGAATTGCTTTTGTATTACCTGAAAACCATAGATTGCATAGTGGAGTCCTTTAAAGATGAAACCTGAATAAAGCTCGTCTGTCAACTAGTTTATGGAGTATTATCCTCCCTTCCCACTAACCTGCAGAATATTTTATCCCTCTTAGGGAAATCTTAAACTTGAGCTGTTTATACTTATGAGTAAATGATGAGAACTGAATAACTGTTGGAAATATCACATTTCAAATGTTGAGAAAGGTACTGAATCTTATCTGCCTTCTTACATGTTTTTGTGATTCTTCACACTAACAACAAGGGTTCACAGTAGTAAGCTTATAAGCAGAGTATCCTCCCATTGTGAATCAAGAAGAAAGGTCAATGCCTTATCTCAGTACAGCTGAAACATAAAAAGCATAGAAATCTGAGCTCTGGCTTTTGTAACAGGTTTTTGCTATATGTGCTTCATGTTGATATGTGTCATCAAATGACTGATTATTAATTGTGGGTTGGAATAATCTGTCAGCAGTTTGATAGCTAACTACTGTTCTGGTAGCTGAATATTAGCATGCTCAGATATCTGTATTTGAAATCATGCCACAATATTACACAAGGAAAATAAGCATTAACTTTTTTGAAGATTGCAAGTGCAAACCCTTTTTTTGTATGGTTTGGTTGGTTTGTTTTGTTTATTTGGTTGGGGTTTTGTTGTTTGTTTTTCATTTTGTTTTTGATGAAATCATTATTTTGTCACAATAATCTTCAATAACCCTGCATCATTGGTGTGAAAAGCTTTTTTCTGTAATCAGTTTGGTATGAATGCATGTTCTTCTTGGGGTTTCCCTCTCATTTTATTGGGTTATTTTTATTCCCAGAGCTTCGAATATTTATTGTGAACACGCTGCAGTACATTAGATATGCCAACTGTATGTATGTGAAAGTACTTTGTTTATTTGATCTAAGGTAACTGCATTACTCATGAGTGTTGTAACAGACAGGCTATTGTATAGCTCCTCAGAATGAATGTAAATAAAGCATGTGTTAATTTTTAGATTGTATTTTGCTTGTACAGCTATAGAAATAGGTTTTCTTTTCTGAATCTTTGAGGGTTTGAGTGCTTTCTTGCCCAAGAAGCTGTTTCCTACACTACACTCTTCCACTCCAAAAGACAGATCAATTAAGTTGAGATACATCATTTTGAATGGTACAATTATTGACATATGATAGCTCATGGCCAATATTGGGTAATGAATGAGGTAGATGGAGGACATGAATAACATTTCCTTGCAGCTCCTTCTGAGGTAATAAAAGAAAATCAAAGTAGAAGGACTGAGCTTTCATGGAGGCACTAATTTTGAAAGTATGTCATAAATTTGATGAGACATAATGAGAGATATAGGCAGAAGAGGTTTATATAGTGAGTGTAAGTCAGGATGTACATGAACAGATTTTGAAGTTTCCTAGGTACTCTTTGGGCCTTGTGGAGGCTGTTGGGTTTTGCTTCATTGACATTACTTTATGAATTGATTTTGGTGTGCTTATACTAGGGCTAAAATGGAGCCAGTATTTTTTTGTACACTACTTCCAGTAAATTCTTGTAGGCAACAGGAGATATATTATGTTGAGTTTCATTAGAGTGAGAAGCATGACTTATTCTTGTGCGACACTTCTTATTAATCCATATATAGTCTGAGGGACTAAAAAACATCTACTGAAGACAATTTTTGTCAAATTGTTTATATATATTAAAAAAAAAATCTCAAACACACACAGAGTTTGTTTCTAGATTGCAAAACTGTAACAAAGTTTTGGGTTTGGTGTTGTGTTTTTTGAAACATCTCAATTTGAAGTGTGTGATAAGGTGGTTCAATATTCAACTGTTCCCATATCTCTTCTAAAAACAGAGAACAAGTTCAGGTGCATAAATAGGATACATCTTCTTCAAAACTTTTCAATATTTAGTACTGGATTAGCAATAGAGGACATAGAATCATAGAAT
>VWZO01041629.1:32551-43883 GCA_013396975.1 Bucco capensis
TCCCTTGTCCACTGAGGCAGTCACACTATCGTAGAAAGCCACTAGGTTTGTCAAACAGGATCTGCCCTTAGTGAAGCCATGCTGACTGTCTCTGATCACCTCCCTCTCCTCCATGTGCCTTATCAGACCTTCTAGGAGAATCTGCTCCATGATTTTCCCAGGCACAGAGGTGAGGCTAACAGGTTGGTAGTTCCCATGGTCTTCCTTTACACCCTTTTTGAAGATGGGTGTAACATGCCCCTTCTTCCAGTCACTAGGGACTTCACCTGACTGCCAGGACTTCTCAAATATTATTGAGAGTGGCTTGGTGACTACATCAGTCAATTCTTTTAGGACTCTGGGGTGCATCTTATCAGGTCCCATAGAGTTACGTATATTCAGATTCCTCAGGAGGTTGTGTGCCTGACTTTCACACACAGTGGGAGGGACTTCACTGCCCTGGTCCTCTTTGGCCACATAGGCATGTTGCTAGTAGCTCATGTTCAGCCACCTGTCCATCAGCAACCCCAGGTCCTTTTCTGCAGAGCAGCTTTCCAGCTGGGGAAGAGAGGCTAGATTGTCAGTCTGTTACATTTAGTATTACCATAATTAGAAGAAGTTATTGATAATTCATCTCTTGTTCTTAGTTTCAGATCAGCAGCAATGGCAATATTGAGATTTTCAGATTCTGAGTACTCCTGCTGCTATGAGAGCTGACTTGACCCGTTGATGTTATGCAGCTGATCAGCATGTTGCTATTCCTTTGGCAGCATTGCTACCCAGAGAGGAAAAAAAAAGCTATGAAGTAGAGGGAGGGCAGTGTCGCGTGGCAACAGAAGCAGGTATCTAGTGTGCAGGTGTTGGGCCTAAAAAAATTTATAATGCTGGCTTTGGTACTGCTCAGAGCCTCATAACTAAATCAGAAATAAAATATAACTTTAATTCACTTGTCATAACATCTTCATAAAAGTTGAAATCCCAAATCGAATTCTGCCAGTTCATTTTTATTATTCAAAAACTAGTAGTTCTCTTAGGCAGCCTTTTTTTTCCCCCCATTTTTTTTTCTCTTTTTTTCTTACAGTACAGGAAATTTGTAAAAACATTGTTGGACAGCTTGAAATTGCTTTTCTGATCTTACATGTAAATTAGCACAAGTATTAAGAAGTCAGTGGGCAGATTGATAAGCTTCAGACTTTGACATCCTAAAGATCAGAAAAAACACCATATGCATAGCTATAACCTGTAACACATAAAGAAGGTGGCCATAGCTTGCTGTAAAGCAAATAACAGGAGTAAAACTCAGTCAAGTCAAATCAGTTGCTGGACAGAGCTAGCAGCTTTAAATTAAGGAAGAATAATAAAAGGAACTAAATCAGAATTAAAAGAATCATTGCACATTCCCAAAGCAGCCCCTATTTTGCAGTAAATGCAAACATACAAGTGTTTTTGAGTTAAATGAGTTGACAGAATCTTTTGCATTAAGCAGGTATAAATAAGTTGTCATCTGGAATATTGTTGGTTACCAACAAGAGTGGGGTGCACCATAATGGAGGCTCATAAATGGAGACAATTCAGGGTGTTCTAGAGTTGGTTTTCAGCATTTGGAGCTTTTTGATAGCATGGTTGCAGATTATATTATCTATCTGGTCCTGGAGTTAGATATTTATGTTTATATTTATGTTTAGATTGCATCATTAAAATCAAAGGAACAAATTCCATTAAGTAGAGGGGCTTTGGCTTTTACTAAACAGAAGAACAATAGTGCAACAGTGGTACAAGCATGTGTTGAGGTTCTTACTGAAGTAGCAGGATGCAGTTAGCTTTACTGCTGACAGTGTGTGGAGGAATCCTGTTGAAATACTGCTCTCCTTGAAGGAGACTCTCTAGTAATGTTTTGAGGGCAAACATAATTGGAGAAAAAGTGGGAAAAGGGGACCAAAATTATTGAGTAGTGTTGGGAAAAGACTGACTAGCATATTAAGGCAGAAAATGTGAAAATGTTTCTTTTGAAAATAGTATGGGGAATTTGAAATCTTGACCTCTGAGAGGGAGAGAATAACTTTTTTTGTTAGTTATCATGCATAAAGGTAATTTTGTATTGCAAAGCAGTGAATATGATACCTAATAATTCATTTTTCTCTTTATGGTTTTGGTGGGTTAACCTTGGTTGTTTGCCAGCTGCCCACCAAGCCACTCTCCCTCACCCTCCTCAACAGGAGAGGGAGAAAATGAGAGAAAACATGTTGTAGCTTGTGATAAAGACAGAAAGATTGCTTACCTATTACTGTTACAGGAAAACAGACTCAACTTGGGGAAAATGAAATTAATCTATTGCCAATTAAAAATAAGGTAGGATAGTGAGAAACAAGGACAAGACTAAAACCATCTCCTCACCTCCCCGCTTCTTTCCAGCTCAATTTCCTTCACTGCTGACTCTTCTAGCTTCTTCCTGCCAGTCTTCTGAGTGGGGATGAGTGTAGCAGTCATAGAATGAATCATAGAATCCTAGAATGGGCAGGCTGGAAGGGACCCTAAAGATCATCTAGTTCCAACCTCCCCGCACTGAGCAGGGATGCCAATCACTAGCCCAGGTCACCCAGGGCTGCATCCAGCCTGGCCTTGAACACTGCCAGGGATGGAGCAGCCACAACCTCTCTGGGCAACCTGTGCCAGTGCCTAACCACTCTCTGGGGAAAGAACTTCCTTCTAAAAGTCAGGTCATAACACTTTGTCTCTGTCACACCTTCCTCCTCAAACTGTTCTCTTACTCTGGAGTCATTCTCATGGGAGAGTCTTCCCCACAGGGTGCTGCTATTTGAAAACTTCTCCAGCACAGGCCCTTTCCATGGGAAACATTCTTTCAGGAATGGACTGTTCCAGCTTGGATCCCCCATGGGCTACAGTTCCTGCCATAAAACCTACTCCTGTGTGAACTCCTTTCCACAGACCACAGCTCCACATGCCAGAGCATGCTCCTGTATGAGGTCTCCATGGGCTGCAGCTTCCTTCAGGGCATATCCACATCCTCCAGCGTGTTGTCTTCCACTGGGCTGCAGAGTGGATATCTGCTCTAGTGTAGTCCTCCATAGGCTGCAGGGGGACAACCTACTTTATCATGGTCCAGCACGTGGAACACCTCCTTCCCCTTCTCCTTCACTGCCATTGGTGTCTGCAGGGCTGTTTATCTCATGGTTTTCTTGTTCTTCATGCATAACTGTTGTGCAGCATTTTTTACCCTTTCTTACATGTTATTGTTAGAGGCACCAGCAACATTGTTGATGAGCCCATCTTTGGCAAGGTGATGAGTTTCCCATGGAACCAGCTGGAACTGGCTGTGTCCAGCATGGGGACAGACCCTGGCCTCACAGAGGCCACCTCTGTAGCACCTTCCTCTACCAAAATCTAGTCATGTAAACTCAATCCACGAGTCTTAGAAGCTACTCTTCTTTCTCTGACATATGAGAAAAACTTTCAACATTGCATTACTCTAATACATCAGTTCTGGTGATTTAAACATAAGTCACTTTGAAAGTCCAAATCTCTAAAGCTAAAATTAAAACATTTGAGAGGCACAGTCACTGTAACAGAATTTATAGTATCTGGCTTCTTCTTGTTTTGTCAAGAAAACAAAACAACTTGATGTTTCAAAGTTGCACATGAAACTGATTGATACATGCATGTATAAATGTAATTTCATACATTCAAAGTTTTTTAGAAATCAATTTTTCTTGTTTCTGAACAAAAGACCTAAATCTTAGGCTATGTTTGTCCCAGATACTAACTTCAGTGAAGATATGGGAAAAGTAATTTTCACTGCTATGCCTTTTGTGATGCTACTAGCATTAAGGAAAATACAAATTATCCTTTTGCTACTATCATCCCTTATCCTTATCTTCTTATTTAAGGATTTTGAAATAGCAGCTTCAGAAACTTGCAGTTTTATCTCCTTGCCTGTTACACAGAGAGAATACTCTGGAGTCTTCAGTGGTTTGGTCTTGTAGCAGGCCACTGACAGTAACACTTTTAAGGATAGCAGGAGTACTTAAGACACTAAAAAATTACCCTTAATTAGTATCTCCTCAGAAATGCAATCACTTGATCATTCTGTAGAGGAAGTCAAAGAAGCTGGTTTCTGTGGCTGAGTGTATATCTAGCTTAAGCTTTTTTCCATTTCAGAACAAGAAATGATAAAAATGTGAAGCAACGTACCAACTTAGGCCAGTGATTAATAAACCCTACTTCATTGTTATTCAAGATGGGAAGCCATATACTCTTAATGAGTCTTAAAAAAGAAAATATCTATTCTGGTAATAGACTCCCTAGATCTGTCCCCTTTCCTGAGGGACATGCTAATGATTGCCCACCTCTTGTCTGGTTCTTCTTGTAACATTATTTAAGATCTGATTCCTTGACCTTTTACATAGTCTCATTAGTGAGAGGAAGAAAACCAACCAAACACAGGTTCCCTGCTAATATGTTGGAAGGTCTATATAGCCTCTTATACTGAATATTCCTTTTGTCACATTTCAGAAAGGAGATTGCTTAAAGTGACATTCAGGTGTTTTTTGTTGTTTTTTTTTAATTTTTGCATTACTGGATCGGAGCTGTTAGAGTAAAAAAGTATAATATTAATTTTCCAGTGCAGTGTTACTCTTCTAGTGTATGTAACATCGTGTAGTCCAAATGGACAATCAAGTTGCTTGCAATCTGTCCTTTATAGTTGTTGAGGACTAGAGCAGATTATTTGAGGATATATCTAGCTTAGGCAACAGGTAGATGCTCGTATCTGTATCCCCTAATCAGCTAAGTCAGGAACCTGTGCTGCTGCTTGCTTGTGACCTTGTCCTGGTTTGACCAGAAGAACTAAGAATTTATTAAGGGTCAAAAGGACAATCTCTTTGAGAGGACCTCTAGATGCCCTCCTCCCTCTCCCCTAACGGGGAGAGCAAAATAAAATAAAACACTGGATCTACAGACAGTGAATTTATAAGAATAGCTTTATCTATTTAAATGCTACAACCATATAAACAGAGAATATAATAGGAAAAGGGAAAAAGAAAGGCTTGTTAGTTGTTAATAGCCCCTGGCCTCCCCCTTTTTATATTGTTGAGCTAAACACTCGGCTCAAGCGCTAGGCCCATGAATCATCACCCTTATCAGGAAAAACTCCTCCACCGAAAACAAAATCCCTCACTCCCTTCCCAGGGAGGGGGAAATAGNTGTATACGTAGGTTTCTAAAACGGGGGAACAATGAGGTGAATGTGTACCTGGGTGTTATCACATCTGGTGGGGATGTGGTTGAGTCATTTGCTGAGAATTAAGGCACTCTCATATTCACCTGTCTATAGTGTTGTAAAGGGAACCGGTTAGCCCACTTGAATTATAGAATGTCCTCAGCTGGAAAGGACCCAGGACTGGAGTCCAATTCCTGTCTATGCACAGGACAACCCCAAAAATTACACCATGTGCCTGAGAGTGTTGTCCAAATTATTCTTGATTTCCGTTAGATTTGGCACCATGACTACTTCCCTAGGCAGCCTGTTCCAGTGCTTCACCACCCTCTAAGTGAACAACTTTTTTCTAATACCCAAACTAAACCTACCTTGACAGAGCTTCATGCCATTCCCTTGGGTCCTGTCATTGGTCACTTAGAGAGAAGAGATCAGCTCCTGCCTATCCATTTCTCATGAGGAAGTTCCCTCAAAGTGACTTAAATCCTAGGCTTTTTGTAGTTATCTGGCTATCTAGTGTGCCGTAGTGGGCAGGAGGTACATTGGGCTAAAAGTGTAGAAATATATGCAGGGCATTAGGAGAACTTCAGAAGTTCAGGAGGAGTGAACGACATCTTGGTTCCAATGAAGTTAACTTATTTAATCAGATCACAAACCTAGTGCTTATCCATCAAAACTTTGATTTTTTTTTAAATTTTGTTTTTAAGGTTTGTTCCTCAGAATTCTTTCACTTTTGTAAAGGCTTTCCTAATATAACATAGAATTTGAGTATTTTTATATGTGTTTGGCTTCTTTTGATTGTGTAATTTGACTGTGTAGATAATATCTATCCCTGGACAGAGACATATCAGTGACATTTTAGCAATACTTCAGTAGCTTGCTCTCTGAAGACAGAGGCAAATTTACTGTTTTTTTTCAAGTTTTGCACAACCTGTAAACCCTCTTCTTTATGTGCAGTATTTGTAGGTGAATACAGTTGTGTATTTTTAAAATTTCTTGTTAAAATGAAGAATTTAAAAGAACTTAGTAAGTTCCATATCTAACTGCATGTTGTTGACATAGTCAGCAGCTTGATTTATATTTCATATAGTCACTGCAGTTCATAAATACTAGCCATTCTATCCTAATTTTTGTTCCTGCTTGTATTTCACTATCTACAGTTGTAATCAAATGTTCAATGGAATAAAAAAGCTAATGTATTTGAGAGTTGCTAAAATAAATCAAATGGTGATTCAGATAATTCCTGCTATTCTGATACATATAACAGATTGGATTTCCCCAAGGCATACTAAACTATTTGGAGTAGAACCAAATGTGGAACGATGCTGAGATAGCGATCGTGACCGGTTTTACATTCATAATTCTGTTGTTACTGCAATAAAGGCAAATTTACTTGGGGTTATATTCTAACTTGATTCTCTAAAAGCTAGTAGATGCTGTAAAAAGTCTATCATAATAAGTAGATATGTATTTGTTTTGAAACACATGAAGGAGTAAAAGTTAGTAATGTCTTCAGCAATTCCAGCCGCAGTGAACATGGCACGTATTACTAGTGCTTTTTGAGTTACAGAAATTGTGCTGCTACCCATTAAATTCCATGACTGAGCCTTGCTGGGCAGGAGTTTTTTGATAAGAGAGTATGCATTATATTTGCTGAGCAAATTTCAGGCGTTATCTCAACTGAACTTATGGGAGTATGTTAAAGGTAACAGTGATTTGAACCCTACTTGCTCAATGGAGTCTTGTTCCAAAGGGATGCTAAAGTCTCCATTGACTTCTTGACTATGGATTTAAATTGTATATGAAGTCCAGTTTAATGATAGCAAACATAATCTGTTTTCATGTTTTGTACTCATTTAAGTGGAACTGTGCACCTGCTTTAATGATAGTTGGGGGGGGAAAAAAACCAAACCAAAAAAAAACCCCCAACCTGTTACCTCTTGTGGAAAATGAATTAGAAGAGCAAATACAAGAATGTACTGGGATGTGAGTGGTTGCTACAATAAAGACAGAGACTCTTGTGAAGTTCTGGCATTTCCCCATAGTTGTTTCTTGGAGAGGTCCATGATCTTCTAGAAAGGTTTATGTTCCTGGAACACTAAGAAAAGCCTCAAGTGACTAGACAATGTATTGAAATTCTGAAATAGCAACCTTTTTTTGTGGCTTTCTGTCAGTTTCTGACAGAAGTTGGCCCATTTAACCTCCTCAAGGGCAGTGATAAAATAGGCAGCATAAATTAGGTTGGGAAGATGAGTAGAATGGAGTAAGTAGGGCTAAAGCTTTGCAAGTTTGCTCTAGGACCTATAGGGGACACCTCAATGGTTTGATCTTTGTCCAAATCTGTCTCTGATTTATGTAAAGAAACTATAAAAAAGCATTATCTACAAAAGTTGACAGAATTTTACAGTCTTTAGATACTGCTTTTAATTACCATGTCTTGTTTCTGATTATTTTAACCTCTGAGGTCATCTTGTCCTTTAGTCTTAAGGGCCTTCCATTCTTGTTATCCTGCTTTCAGACTAGTTAATTATAAACTCATTCAGCCTAAAAGTTTTTAACTCTATCCTTCTGACATCAATATGAAAAGAAGTATATTCGATGCTGCCTTTACTGGATCTGTGGTTTTTACATCCCTGAGAAGATGCATCTTTTGAGTAAGATCTGTTACATAAATAATAATTCCATAGACACCTTGGTTGTCCCACCTTATGGGATGTTTCTAAGGAAACAACTTGAAAATGAATGGCTTAGAACAAGCAAACAAAAAGAACACTGATGAATGAAAGCCCAACAATTTTGGAATATAGTTGCAATTTGAAATTACATTTTGGAGTGATGCTTGTAGAATGTGACATACCAAATCTGTGATTTTGAAGACTGCTTGTTTGGAATGCCATGAGCATCAAAAGATACCAATATACCAAATGCTTTTTCAGGTCCTTAGAGTNTTATTCTTGATTTCCGTTAGATTTGGCACCATGACTACTTCCCTAGGCAGCCTGTTCCAGTGCTTCACCACCCTCTAAGTGAACAACTTTTTTCTAATACCCAAACTAAACCTACCTTGACAGAGCTTCATGCCATTCCCTTGGGTCCTGTCATTGGTCACTTAGAGAGAAGAGATCAGCTCCTGCCTATCCATTTCTCATGAGGAAGTTCCCTCAAAGTGACTTAAATCCTAGGCTTTTTGTAGTTATCTGGCTATCTAGTGTGCCGTAGTGGGCAGGAGGTACATTGGGCTAAAAGTGTAGAAATATATGCAGGGCATTAGGAGAACTTCAGAAGTTCAGGAGGAGTGAACGACATCTTGGTTCCAATGAAGTTAACTTATTTAATCAGATCACAAACCTAGTGCTTATCCATCAAAACTTTGATTTTTTTTTNAAGCCAAGGCCTCCTTAGAATTGGTATGGTATGGGTAGACTTCGTGAACGAAGCTCCAGGGAGGTCTCCATCCACGCTCCTCNATCAAAACTTTGATTTTTTTTTTTTAAGGTTTGTTTTTAAGGTTTGTTCCTCAGAATTCTTTCACTTTTGTAAAGGCTTTCCTAATATAACATAGAATTTGAGTATTTTTATATGTGTTTGGCTTCTTTTGATTGTGTAATTTGACTGTGTAGATAATATCTATCCCTGGACAGAGACATATCAGTGACATTTTAGCAATACTTCAGTAGCTTGCTCTCTGAAGACAGAGGCAAATTTACTGTTTTTTTTCAAGTTTTGCACAACCTGTAAACCCTCTTCTTTATGTGCAGTATTTGTAGGTGAATACAGTTGTGTATTTTTAAAATTTCTTGTTAAAATGAAGAATTTAAAAGAACTTAGTAAGTTCCATATCTAACTGCATGTTGTCAACATAGTCAGCAGCTTGATTTATATTTCATATAGTCACTGCAGTTCATAAATACTAGCCATTCTATCCTAATTTTTGTTCCTGCTTGTATTTCACTATCTACAGTTGTAATCAAATGTTCAATGGAATAAAAAAGCTAATGTATTTGAGAGTTGCTAAAATAAATCAAATGGTGATTCAGATAATTCCTGCTATTCTGATACATATAACAGATTGGATTTCCCCAAGGCATACTAAACTATTTGGAGTAGAACCAAATGTGGAACGATGCTGAGATAGCGATCGTGACCGGTTTTACATTCATAATTCTGTTGTTACTGCAATAAAGGCAAATTTACTTGGGGTTATATTCTAACTTGATTCTCTAAAAGCTAGTAGATGCTGTAAAAAGTCTATCATAATAAGTAGATATGTATTTGTTTTGAAACACATGAAGGAGTAAAAGTTAGTAATGTCTTCAGCAATTCCAGCCGCAGTGAACATGGCACGTATTACTAGTGCTTTTTGAGTTACAGAAATTGTGCTGCTACCTATTAAATTCCATGACTGAGCCTTGCTGGGCAGGAGTTTTTTGATAAGAGAGTATGCATTATATTTGCTGAGCAAATTTCAGGCGTTATCTCAACTGAACTTATGGGAGTATGTTAAAGGTAACAGTGATTTGAACCCTACTTGCTCAATGGAGTCTTGTTCCAAAGGGATGCTAAAGTCTCCATTGACTTCTTGACTATGGATTTAAATTGTATATGAAGTCCAGTTTAATGATAGCAAACATAATCTGTTTTCATGTTTTGTACTCATTTAAGTGGAACTGTGCACCTGCTTTAATGATAGTTGGGGGGGAAAAAACCAAACAAAAAAAAAAACCCCAACCTGTTACCTCTTGTGGAAAATGAATTAGAAGAGCAAATACAAGAATGTACTGGGATGTGAGTGGTTGCTACAATAAAGACAGAGACTCTTGTGAAGTTCTGGCATTTCCCCATAGTTGTTTCTTGGAGAGGTCCATGATCTTCTAGAAAGGTTTATGTTCCTGGAACACTAAGAAAAGCCTCAAGTGACTAGACAATGTATTGAAATTCTGAAATAGCAACCTTTTTTTGTGGCTTTCTGTCAGTTTCTGACAGAAGTTGGCCCATTTAACCTCCTCAAGGGCAGTGATAAAATAGGCAGCATAAATTAGGTTGGGAAGATGAGTAGAATGGAGTAAGTAGGGCTAAAGCTTTGCAAGTTTGCTCTAGGACCTATAGGGGACACCTCAATGGTTTGATCTTTGTCCAAATCTGTCTCTGATTTATGTAAAGAAACTATAAAAAAGCATTATCTACAAAAGTTGACAGAATTTTACAGTCTTTAGATACTGCTTTTAATTACCATGTCTTGTTTCTGATTATTTTAACCTCTGAGGTCATCTTGTCCTTTAGTCTTAAGGGCCTTCCATTCTTGTTATCCTGCTTTCAGACTAGTTAATTATAAACTCATTCAGCCTAAAAGTTTTTAACTCTATCCTTCTGACATCAATATGAAAAGAAGTATATTCGATGCTGCCTTTACTGGATCTGTGGTTTTTACATCCCTGAGAAGATGCATCTTTTGAGTAAGATCTGTTACATAAATAATAATTCCATAGACACCTTGGTTGTCCCACCTTATGGGATGTTTCTAAGGAAACAACTTGAAAATGAATGGCTTAGAACAAGCAAACAAAAAGAACACTGATGAATGAAAGCCCAACAATTTTGGAATATAGTTGCAATTTGAAATTACATTTTGGAGTGATGCTTGTAGAATGTGACATACCAAATCTGTGATTTTGAAGACTGCTTGTTTGGAATGCCATGAGCATCAAAAGATACCAATATACCAAATGCTTTTTCAGGTCCTTAGAGTGAGCCTGATTTATTGCTTGAATAACAGAAATTCCTTTGGATCTAGCATGAAATAAAGTCATTTAATTGTTTTGCAAAATGTTTCATTTTTGAAAAAAGCTATTTCCTTTGTCAATGTGAGCTGCTGTCCCTGCAGAATTTTCTTTCAATTCCCTATTAGGCAGCTGAAACCTTAGACTGCTTGAAATTTCAATTTTTAAAAGAGACTTTTCTTCTTCAGTTTGTGCACTTTGTTCCCTATGTCTGTCTGTGCTGGGGCTCTTCCAATCATTCTGTTTGGTTTTAAATAACTGTTGCTTCATAGCCAATTTTCAGAACCTACTGTATTGCACAACAGCAGAATTAATTCTGCTCCAGCCCAAACCAGGACAACAAG